>JAMKCH010007585.1:0-55097 GCA_023653785.1 Ophioderma brevispina | reverse complement strand
ACTCCAACATTATTTGATAGTTTATAAAAACTGCCATGAAAGATATAGCTGTCCAGCATTAATTGAGGGCATCTCCCTCAGCTATACTTAGATCAAATCCTGATTCAACCATGAAAATTTGGCTATTATACTTAATGCCCTAAAAAATTCCTATGATGTACTGTCTGGCATAACTCAGTGCTTTTGGCACAGTAAAAATGATACTTTGTGATGTCAACATGTGACAATCTTCATTCCGCTATGATGTAGCGGTCTGGGTTGACCCCTGGGGTGCCTGCCTTGGGGACATAAATTTGATACAATAACTGTCTGGCAAACCCTGGGTCCTCCCATGAAATCTGATTTTGTTGAGTTGATACAGGTACAAAAAAGTAGGCCTTTCAAACCCTGTTTTGTACTTTGTTGAGTAATAAGTGAGTGCTTGGTTGGTTCAAACAAGCCACACCATCCAAAATTTCTGGGATCCCTTTGGCCTTCCGTTTTTTGAGTCCACCAGTCAAATACAGTGCGAGCCACAATGATTTACACTTGGTTTCAGAAAAATATTAAAATATTAGCAACCGATTGGAAACTGTTTTTATTACTATCCATATAGCTCATTATATCCCCTGCATTGTAAAAAAAAATCGAACTTTATACCTTTTCCTAATTTGTAGATATGGTAAATTACGGAAAGCCCGCCAAAAACCATATTGACCAAGGTTTCTTACTTTCTTCTACAATTCGTTACGTCCACAGCAGCAAAAACCATCGAGTTACTGTTACTACCTATATGCTTCATAACATTAATTTTTTTCCTAAGGTAACCATTACCTAATCCATACCGAACTGTTGTTGTTTAACATAGTCAAGGACAGTAGCATAAAAGTGGCAGGGGAAGGGGATGCATTGCCCCCTCCATCACTCCTGGGGGTCTGACCAGGACATAATCTTAAGCTACCGTAAAGCAGGAAAGTGGGGAAAATGACAAGCAGAAAGGAAGTAAAAAAAGAGGGAAGGGAGGGGTGAGATGCAAAGCGAAAAACAGATGGACGTTTGTATTTGTGTGATGTTTCCAAATATTGATTCACCAAAGTAAGCCCCCCATCAGATGAGGGTGTCGGTGAAAAATGTGGGTCACTGGCTGTATTGTACAGATTGTCTCATATTTGCATTTAAGTTTCCGTGAAGAGATTATGAAACCATTTTCGAACATTCATTGAAAAAATGGCTTCAAAGTTAGGGTGTAATATTCCATATTTTTATTGTTTCAGAATAATGAAATGGTTTGACATTTTTCTTGGCATTTAAGGTTTACCAATGGTGACAAAGCAAGCCAAGAATGGCCATGATATACTACTTGTGTAGACTCATCGAAAGTCTGAGCATATCCACAACAGTGATTCCGTGACAGAGTGAAAAATGGGTACCTATCTTTAAGTTAGCATAACTTCTCAATGCAAGTTCAAAGGGGGCCCACAATTCCACAACCTTTCTCTAGTAGGTGAAATAATCTGTTTTATATGTGATAGCCAATATCTTCGGTAGATTTTTCACTGCTTGAAAAATTTACCAAAACGCGTGTAAACTCTTTTTGACTCACCCTGTACATTTATTGAATACGATCACTGCTTCCCCGATCAGTCGAGGGAATTTTGAATTAACATAAAAATACCGTACCAGACACTGCTCGCTGCAAACAATCCTTGATTACTTGCTCGATCTGTTAGGTATGTCTCAGATAGCTTTGACTTGACTTTTGAATTAACTGCATAGGAACTGGGTTTCCCTTTGCTCTTCTCATGATTAATTCTCCTCCATTCTGGCCTGCCCTTTGCAATAGATTCCGGCATTTTGAGGTCCAAAGCCTGTGTCATTGGGATCTGGTGTCCTCCATCCTGCTGGTGGGGGGACCTGGCTTCCTACGCTTGTTGAAGTCTTTCGTCTGGCTTTGGTATGGTACTCTGTGTTCCGGCATCCTGACGACATGTTCAAACTATATACTTCAGCCGTCTCCTGGTGACTGCATTCATGATGGTGCATGCGTGTTTGATGTTCAGACGCTGTTTAAGTTACATCATGTCTAATCTTTTCGCAGAAGGTTCACTCCTATGTTGGGAGAGCGTAGGGCCTAGCGGTTGGGGTGCTTGCCCTTCTGGCCGCAAATTTAACCATCATAATTCCCGGTCGAATCCCGGTGGGGTTTTGCTGGGATTTATTCGGTATATCAATTCTGGATTTGCACTGTTATGCCAGCTATTGATTAAAGACAGAATACCTCTCTCCTCCATGGTTCAACTGGAATTGGGTAAATTGATCATGAAAGCATCCCGTCCTTGAGTCCTTCGGAGGGACGTTAAGGAAGACCGTCGGTCCTGTTACAGATAGTCACAACTGTACATGTACAATCGCGTCCAAGTGTCGAAATAATAGTTTTGGTGTTAAATACCCCTGACTGTTCCCAATCTCTCCCAGCCCCTCAAATACGGGCATGTTAGGAGCGTCCGTATAATGTATACACGCGGCCCCGGATCACACACTACTGAACAATCCTACACCCCCACAAGGCATTAACCAATGACTTGTGGATACTAGCAAACAAACTCCTAGGTGACCCGGATACATCTCATCTCAAAAGCTTTCTTAAGCTTTTGGCATTCTGCTTGCGCACTACCCAGGACTCTGCTTCATAGGTGGCAATGGGGAGTATAAGAGCCGATATATTCTTACTTTGAGCGATCTTGTGATGTCATGATTGCTCCAGAAGGTATTCCTGATCTACCGAATGCCCATTCTGCCAGTCTTGTACGCCTCTTGATGTCCTCCTTAACCGAATGCACATTACTTCCAAGAAACCCAAATCATTTACTTGTCAAATGGGTGCTGGTTTAGGGTGAGTCTCGTGGGGTCCTCGGACATGATCTTGCATTTAGATGGGTTGATCTCCATTCCCCATTTGGCGCAGGCTTTTTCCAGTTCTTCTGTGGATAGCTGCTTTTCAAAACCATTTCAGCAGGTTGTTTCATCGGCATAACGAATGTTGTTAATTTTCATCTCTCCCATTTGGATTCCCGAGGCCCTAGGTTTGAACTCCTCTCATTACAAATTCTAAGAAGAGATTGGAAGATGCATTGAGATAGAAGCATCCCTGTCTCACACCAACTAAGACCTCGAACCAGTTAGTTGAATTTGCCATTCACCACTACTGAGTATATGGTTTTGCTCATACACTTGCAAATAGGTCTACCGCTTGCTGTCTACCTCCAATTGATCCTTAAGCATTTCCGAGTGGCCTCTCCTCTCCAAATGATCAACGGCTGGCTTTTAAAGTCTACAAATTTCCAGTTTATATGAATACGTCTTTCGTTGGCCTTCTCTAGCACTTGGCGAACAATAATACGCATCGTAGTACCGTCTTTAGCTTCTAAATCCACATTGCTCCTCCTCTTGCACGGTAGACTCCATTGTGTCCTGGATCCGGTTCAGGATCCTTCTACAGAATACTTTCCCTGGGTGGACAGTAAAGTAATTTGTCTTGGGCTCATATTGGTGGGATCTAGTTTCTCACCTTTCTTGTATTACTGGATCAGGCCTGGTGCTCCGTCTTCTGGAATTCCCCCCCCCCCCCTTCTATACCCGGCAATGTGATTATTTTCAACAGCAGCAACTGTCTATAAGCTGGGCCAACGATTCATGTTTCAGCAGAGATAGCTACCATTCCCTAAATGCTATCATGCATTTTTTTGTAGGCCATGGTATACTGATGCCACATAAGTGTCGTTTGGTCCCCTTTCAGGATACCGTGCTGAGTGAAGGATTGGCAAGGCTCTCCTAACTGAGAGTGTGATTGGAATCGCGGTAAAGATTGGCCTCCAGTGACCTCTTGTCACTGTGTGCCAACATACTTGTGTTACAGTTACACTGAAAAAAAAAACACCCCTAGGGCGATACCTTGTGTCTAGAAATCAAGGATGTTCCGACCAGAATTGCCTATACCTCGCTAGCTTTGGCAATGATTCAGCTTCAACTGTGCTAAAAACATTAAACGTTGAGCGTTTCTGGGCCAAAAGTGACCCGAAGTCCGGGGAAAGTGTTTGATCTTTGCCATATCTATATGTCAATAGTTCATGATTTAGGCTCTTAACTTGCAAAAAGGTCATCCTGGAGTAATTTTTCAGAGTGCTCCGATTTATTGAATAAACTAGTCTCAAATTGTCTTGTCTGGTCATATCCTATAACAGAAACTGCTCTGGATTTAACATTATACGTCTGTAATAGATGATAAGAATTAATGACCCGACCCCAGAGGCTATGTGACCATTGTTACATTTTGGACTTTCTATTACGTCCAGAATGTAAATGGAGTCTAAGTATTACATTTACTTCCTTTCCTTCTAGGACTATTTTACAAATTTGGGACATTTTGAAAAGAATCAGAGCGTTCTGACAATGTTTACCCCAGGATGACCTTCAACCTTTATTATCCCCGTAAACTATTAAACTATAACGTACATATAGGGCAAATTATCACATTTGTTAATCCTTAGGACATGAAATGTTGGTAATCGATTTTCTACATTATACCTACTTTTTTCCCCCCCTGACGAAGCTTTTCTCCCTTGCAAATGCATGTTCCCCGCTAGTTATCTTCTAAGACTTTGAAATGTTATTTTCCTCATTTATTTTAAAGTATAACAAACACCAACCAAAATTGTTTCTGTTGAATTTTTTGCACTGTTTATTACCTATTAAATGCTATGATTTTTTCATTACACCTACCAGCTTGAAATGTGTAATGGTCGCTAAAATATATTGGGTCTGTCTGTTATAAACCTAATTTTCTTGCTTTTTCTTTTTTTCTCTTTCTTGAACAAGTGTAAGTCGCTAAAGTTATTGAACAAAAGGCAAAATTATCGATCATTGCATTACTGACCTTTCTGTGTCATATCTATTTTGTATCGGAGAGATACGTTCCAAGTTACGGCCTGACCGAAAGTTGAGTATATAACACAATTTTTTGCTGAAATGATAGATTAGGGTGTGTAGAATAAGAATCTGCCGGATGCCACCGTGAGGCATTCCTTGGACATTGTTGGAAATCCAAACTTGCTTCTCCATAAATGATTATTATCTATTCAACCCTATGGAGTTACTGATATACTATAGGACCCGCCGAACAAGTGCTGGCACTTGTAACCTTGAGTGCGAGGGTACTTCAAATTCAAAATGGATCCAAATCTAATAATTTTAAATTATGACCTTAAAGCAAATACCACTTCAAAAATAAACATGAATTCTTAGATTAATTGTTTGTTTTACCCTAATCAATGTATTTCTGATACTTTTAAATTTGTAACATGACGTCAATCAATATGGCCGCCAAAAACGTGAATACTTCAAAACTACTTGACACAAATTTCAAATATTAACCAAGTGATATCATGTAATCCCGATAAATAAAAAATTATAAATTGAGTGCAATATTATGTGAAAAACTGTAATTCAGATGGTATTTTGACAACTTTGCACCATATTTTGTTTTATTTCGATTTTGGCGCATTAAAAACAAATTGAAGTGTATGTTGTAGGGCATTGGTAGGATCAAAGTACATTTCTAAGTCATTGACACATTGATTTCGATTTAAATGCTGTTAAATACTTATAAATTTGTAATTTTTGAAGATATTCACTTGTTTTTGGCTGCCATATGATTGGCGCCATGCTGCAACTTAAAAAGTATCAGAAATACATTTATTCTGTCTACCAACATAATCTAATTACTTTCATGTCTATTCTTTATCGGCACTATTTGCTGTATAGCAAATGCCATACACTTGTTCATTGGATCCAATAGTATATCTAGTAAAATCCATATTTTGATAATAATAGGTTTGAATATATAATTATCATTTATGGCGACGCCATCTTGGATTTCTCAAAATGCCCCAAGGATGCCCCGGTGGCACCCGGCAGATTCTTATACTACACCCCTAGTGGAGGGGCCTATGTTTCCAGAGAGTGATTTTATGAAGTTCTTGTTAATTGTTTGACACCACTATAAATTTATTCTACTAGGTCTAACTATTCAGAAACGATGTTGGCCATTTTTTTTTGACCTTTAGTGACCTTGACACGAGGCCAAAGGTCAACGTGGTCAATACATCTCCAAAGTAATCTCTACCTTGGTACCAAAATGTGGCAATTTCACAAGGAATATTACATATGATATTTATTTTACTTGGAGCTTTATTGTTTTCCGTTGTTATCTTTGCTTCAAAGAAGCTAATTTGAGACAATAATAGCATAATTTGCCGATATGCATACCCCAGTTCTGTCCATCACGAGTATAGGCCCTCCAATGTTTTTGCAAAATGTATAGTGAACCCTATATACAACCCCCATTATACCTTCTTGCTATTAATGTAAATGCCCCATGCTAAGTAAACCAAGTTGTTTTTAACTGAACACGTTGCAAGAGAAAATTTGATGGGTAGTCCTATACATATATCAAATCCATGGAATCGAATTGTTGTTATAACTGTGAAACCACCACGATTTGCACTACAGAGACAAAAGTTAGTATACTCTTTCTCTTTTCATTCTCCGTCACATGTTTGATGTTTCAATTATTCTTTCCATCCCGGGGAGGGGTCACTGTCATTGATAAGGGGATACCACCGGCCCGCGACCAAAGAAACACGTAAAAGGGGTATTTTTCTCAAGATTGTGCACGATACATAAGTATTACGTGAAAAGGGTAGCAAAAACATTGAAATCTCACAAAAAAATGTACTTTTCACACTGGAACCGGGGACTTGAAGTTCATTAGGTATGATTTTGTTTTTTTCCGAGTTTGATCGTATTCGGTCATTTTGTGTAAACGAGCTAATCAGTATAGCCCTCAAAAGACACAAAAAAATTTATACTGCTTAGGGGTCAAAATTGCCAATACTTTTAAGGGTAATGATTTTCCACTACCATCCTTTGTTTTAGGGGTGCTTTTTAGACCCCCGATCAAATATAATTAACTTGCTACAGTTGAAATTCATTGTTTAGATGGTGCGGCGGGGGACTATGAAAATCGTGAACTTTTGGAAAAGCAGGACTAACACCCTAAAAATGGCCCTTTTGGAACATCCTCATCCACCTTAAAAATTGGACATTTCTTGTCAAACCTCTACACTTTGGACCATTTTTTTAAAGGACAAATCCCTGCACAAAAAAACAGGGACCTTTTGATCCTTTGTAGGATTAATTTGGAGTGTGTGTGTTGGGTGTGTGTTGGGAGGAGGGGGGGCGCGCGGGCGACCTGCTGTATCTCGGATATCTCATACTTCATACTCCAGTTGCCCACGTTCATGAACAAAACTTCAAAAGCTTCGTTGTTTCTTATTTTGAATTCTGTAACAAGTAGATCATCACTTTGGGACTATTGGTATATACTGCACCACAGAGTTTACCAAATGGTTCCCGTCTTGGTCTTTTGGCATCAAAAGACTTTCTGGTCTTAAAAGGACATCTTCAAAGCCTAAAAATTATTTGCCAAACGCAGGCAACAATTCGGACACAAACTATGAACATTTCAGCAATATAGTTGTGCTATATAGTTAGAGAGCGTAGAATGAACACATCAATTTAAGATTTTCTCAAGAGATCTGTGACAGGATTTCAGGATTACGTAATGATAATGTGCGTGACGAAACCATTATAATACATGATAATTGTGGATTCGATCAAGGGAAACCATACCTCAGCAAGTGTATGGATGTTTGTCCTCTAGTATGTGGGCCATGCCAAAGTGGTTATATTATATGACTTGTTCTTGCATACACTCTATAGACTTCAGACCAGAAGGGGAAATAATGAACACAAACCGGTTCTATCAAAGAAAAAAGCTAAATTGAGATAGGTGTTAATGGGTGTTGTTTAGAACCAGATTATGTGAACGTTCCTGGTGGTTTTATTTTTTAAATAAACAAGCTTATAGCATCTATGAATCTTAACTAAGTGACAGCAGACAAAAACCCAATGTTTCACATGTTCTGTCTCTGGGCACTTTTTAAGCAATGAAAATGCAATTTTGTCTGGAATATTTTTAAGTGGGTACACAATTCAGTTAACCATGGTCATTAATAGCAGCATTGAGGCGGTTGGGTTGGGCAATTGACTCTAACTTGATCTGGCTTTAGACTATTAGACGATTGCAGGGGTCTATCAGGGCCGGTAGCAGGAATTTATTTTTTAGAGGGGGAGTGCGGTGCGAGACCTTTTTGGACTTTTTAAAAAATGGTCCTGTTTCGGGAAAAAAAGTGTGGACCTTTTTTGATAAAGTAGGCCACCCCCCCTAAATGATCCTTTTTGGGACTTCTTTGTCAATAATTCTCTAAATTTTGGGCCTCCGTTTTATCAAACAATTCAGCAAAAAGTGGGACCTTTAGCCCTTTTGTGGATTTTTTTTTTTGGAAAGGAGTGCGAGCCGTACGGGCATGGGGTCTATGGTTGAAAAGGATATTTTACAGCATTCATACCAAATGACGAGACTCACCAATTTGTCGTGCACATTTTTACAAACTGTGTAAACAATTTTGTTACCTACAAATAGGCATTAATAGCAGCTATGATGCATGGGGGATCTGGGTATAGGCTGGGGGAGGTTCTCAACACACAATGACATAAAGGGGGACTGCCACAGACATATCGTCTCATTTTTAGCCTTTCTGGTATGTCAATGGACCCGTTTCTCATGCCAATTTTGGTATGGCAATGGGTCGTTTTTCAAAATTTTCCAATTGTTGGAAAATAGTCAACATTTCATCAATCTAACAGTCCAATTTAATAGTTTAACAGATTAATTAAATCTTTTAAAAAAAAAAAAAAAAAAAGGCCAAATTTGGTTACATGGGGCCCAAAATTGATATGATATAGCTATGGGCTCCTTTTTTGACCCCCCGTGGACCCTAACTTGATCTTGCTTTAGAGTAAACTATTCAGTGGTCTCTGATGGAAAGAAATAATTTAAACATCATACATGTGACTTGAAACTAAGATAACTAGTATACTACTTTTGTTCTCTGAAGTGTGAATCGTAGTTTATATTTAACAGTATAACGCGATTCTGTTCCTGGATATGGTATAGGGAAACTTCATCGATCATTTTTCTCTTGCACATTTTTAACAATCAAAGCAAGTGTTTACAGATGACTGTATGTGCAAAAACTTGAACCTAACGCTTTGCTTTGGACAGGACTGGGGATCTGCATAAAGGCATTTTATGCATCTTAATTGTTTTTCTAATTAGATTATTTGCATATAACGAGAAAACGAAAGGTCCAAAATCACAAAATAAATATCCTATACAATGTTCCCCCCTTGTGAAATTTGCAATTTTGGTACTGAGAGGTCGATTTACTTTGTACGTGTATCCCATTTTGCCTTTTGCCCTTAGTTGTCTCCCAGGTCACATGAGGTCAACGAAAAAATGGCAAAATCGTTTTACTGATAGTCCGAATCCATAGTATAGGTTTTATACTTTGTTTGCCAACATTACGAACTTCCACCAAATTTTACATGGGCCCCTCCACTACCCTAATAATCTATCATTTTAAAGCAAAACAATTGTGGTATATACTCAACTGTACGGTCACATGTAACGTTCTCTCATCTGACTATTGGGCCGTATTGACGAATCACTTTTGGCAGTGGCAGACTTGCTCGTGGCATAAAACCATACAACCAGGGGCGTCAGTGTTATACCACACCCACGTCCTCTAGCAACGGCCAAGCTGCAACATATCGAATTAAAACAAAAACCGAAACTTGAATAATCTAATGTACATCCTAGTCATAACAATAAGTGACGCGTCATTTCGGCCCTGCCGTTCAACATGGTTACCTTCATAAATGCTTATCATCATTTATTTCGACTAATTAGCCGACACATTTGACCACGTTGTCATGCATTTGTCCTTTTTACTATTTTCCGACAGTGAAATGGTGAATGAGACTATAATTCCATTAATTCGCTAGAGGGTAAATGGAGGATTTCATAAGGGAATCCTACTTTTTTTGGGGGGGGGGGAGGCAGGAATATTTCCATACAGGACAGAAGGAGGGTTTGAGCCTGAATTTTTTCGATGGAGACATTTCATAAAATAAGAGGGATTGCGAAATTTTTGATTAATGCAAAGTCGAATTCCTTGGCGTAGATAATGTCCGCTCCCTTACCATTAATTAAAAGAAAGTATAATTAAAAAATATATAAAGAAAGTATAATATTTTGTGTAAAGTATGTATAAGTAAGCCTTATTGTCATCTATAGAGTTCTTATATATATTATAAATACAAAAATGCTGATCAATATCAGCTTGTGCAGCATTGATATTTAAGTCATTTTAAAGCAAAATATGTCGTAGGTTCTGCTCAACATATCGTTTTTCGACTGATTTTGTTTTCAACCCAAAACAATGTTTTTTAGTAAAAAATGCTTTTTAAAAGTAGTTTTACCTAGTTCAAACAAAGTTCATCTGCGGAAAGCTAAGTTTATTGCCGAAAGACTGTTTCAAAAAATAGTTCTGCTAAAAACCGAAACACCTAGCTTTTAGGTTGTATGCTTTTAAAAAAATTATCGTAAAACTTGGAAAATTTTGCAAATCTAAAGGTTCAACGAAAATCTGTTTTTCAAGCGAAAAACAAAATGTTTAGTTTTACCTTTCGAAAAACTCTACGCCGAGAAAATAGAGCACAAAGCTTGTTTTTTCAAGTCAGAGTTTTCGATCGCAATTACAGATATCCACTTGAAAAACAATCTTTTTGTATTGTCAACACGTTCGAAATGTTGTTTTTTGAATTATTACAGCACACAAACAAAGATGACAAAGCCAATTCCAACTTCAGGTCGTCGTCTCAGAAGTTGTACCGTCCGAAATAAACACATCAGCTTTAGACAACTGCGGTACCTCCTGGCAATAGAAAGAAAGAAATGTTACGGCAATTCGGAAAGTTTACACTCTTATAAAAAGCCAATGAATAGAGACATACAGTCCACTGTGTATAAATTGTTTGCTGCTAAAAATTAATACCCATAAAACGATTCCTAACTTCACAAAAACATGCGTTGACCTATAACAAATAGAAAGGAAATTTGAGCAAGATGTGATTCGACATTAGCCTACTCCTGTGCATACGCTATACCCCTAACACACCTAGAGGAAAATCTGATGACCATCGCAAAAGAGGGAGGTAGCCTTGTTTGGGCAATTCTTGTTGCAGTTTCCATTCTTTTTTTATACATTATGTAGTAAAGAAGGATTCCCTTCAAACTGTTCTTTTTCGAAGGTTTTATTTGAAACAACACATAGACAATATTGAATTAAATGAAGTTTACTATTCTAAATGGAAAAATTGTCTATAGATATAATATACAGATAGGCCTGCATTAATTTGAGGCCTTGCCGGTGAGTAACATAATTTTCTATATATGAGGCCTAAACACCTGTAAACAAAAGGTCCTGGGTGCAAAGCCGTCTTTTATCTGTGCTTTTGAAACATAGTCATTCAGGACTATAGCTTAGCCCTAGCTCTTGAAAAAAGTTCCGTACTAAATCCAAATGTATCGGTACTAATAATATATATAAAGAGACATTCACATTTCTGACACTCTTACAAAATTAAGGGATTAATCTGGGATTAAATGTCTAAATACGATTTTTTAAACAGCACTCTACGCAACTTTCAACCTCCTACCTCTCTAAAAGGAAAGATACGTCTCACGGTCGCTCGGATTTACGATGGATGTGAGTGCTCGGACCTCGCCAAATTTGATACTGAAATACTGGCAAGAAAAACGCAATGTCCAAATTTCAGTGCAACTTTCAAAATCAGGTATCTGAACTCATTTACATATATTTATAGACCTAAAGGCCTTGTAAACTGCGGAAAAAAGAGTTTAAATAGAGGGTTTGCTGCTCAAAACCACTTCACCACAAAATTAAGGAACATGACACAAGAGGGCGCTGCACATTTTTTCTGCGCCCGCGGCAATATTTGGTCATTCACATTGAGGAGGGGTAATAGAACACCAAAAACCCAGCCCCCCTAATGAATAAGCAAAAATGACCCATTAGGAACCCACCTCTAATGATAAATCGATCAGGCTCAAGAAACACGACTTTCTACCGGTTCGGATTGCGTGGCGTCGTCGTAGTCGCTCTAGCGTGGGCTCCCCCTTCCTACTCCAGGTACATTTTTTTTAAATGTTGAGTTAGAAAAACTGCACAATGAAAACCAGCAAGGGTTGGCGATTATTTAGAAAATGGTGAATAGCTGCCTTATGAGATAAAACTGGTGATGGTCCTGAAGCATGATTTGAGGCCAGAATCTGACACTTTCCAAAGTTTTGAGGCGTCTTGACAAACGTGAGACACATACGAAAGAACTTTAGTTAGAACTCCTCAAACAAATTTGAGTGTGGAACTACAGCCTCAACAGTCAAATAAAGGCTCATTTGGTTTTGTCCTTTATTTTTAAGTTGCACACCATTCACATACACGCCATCAGGCCTGGGACACGCTGTGGTCGATATGTGAATAGAGAATATATCTACATCCAATTATCTATTAATCATTCAAAACCTTTTGCACGCTCTTTAAATGGCGATTCTATCAAGATGCATAATATAGCAGATGGGTTTTATATTGTAGAACCGACTATATGTGATGAGAGATTTCCCGCGTGTAACGAAACTGGTGTCCCCATGAGAGAGTGTCTTAGGACCATGTCAACATGTACGGAATAACCCCTCGCTTGTAGAAGAGGCTATTTGAGTGACTGAAACAAATGAATGGCGTGATAGCACTCAATGGCGAACACAATGGCCTAGATGGGTGGTAGGAGACACTCTACAGTCACACGCCCACCACACTGTAACGGACACTACATGAATGACACTTTCCTGAATACGGAGAAGGGAAGTGCGATCAGTAGAAGAGACAGTAGCAATAGTAGCAGTACCAGTTTTAAAACCCTTTCCCGGGACTTGGGTCAGAAGTAGCCAGATTGGTGAATTTCTAATTAATATTCATGAAAGCTGCAGCGTGACCTTGAAAATCAGAACTCATTTTGGCCTAAAACGAGTCATTCCAAAGTTTTGAGTTTGATTATAGTGGTTCCCCTCCTTAAAATAGCGTCACGCACCCCCTGAGACTTCCTAATATTTTTTCTAGATTTTTGCGAACTTCTTTGCATTCGTTTCAAGAATATATATACTAACCTTTTGCAAAATCTGCCCACCAAACCCCAAAGGAAGAATCGAAACATATGGGCATCTCACTGATCTCTACACACTGGATAGGCTGTCTCCACGCGAATAGCGAGCCGGTGAGGAAACCGGAAGTTGCCCAGCGTCCCTTTTGCTCTACCCAAAAAACATTCACTCAGTTGCACGGGTTTCTATGGGATGAGGATACATGGATGCTTTATAAAGTACTTTCCTGGTCAATATCTGAAAAAAATATTCAAGCGTTTGCAATTTGTATGAATTAGTTTTTTGCCCGTTTTGCCTGAAATTAACTGTAAAACGAATGTATTCTAGGCAATTTTGGGACCGATTAGTGATGATACTTGTGGGTGTACACACGTCGTAGCCTATACACTGTACATATACTGTATGCACTAATTCACTGTAGGCCTAATAGTCTGACTCTATAGCTGTGCTCTAAAATGCTAAAATAACTCCATGGGAATATTAGATTAGTATTTAAATCATGAGTCTTTTCGCTGGATACATGTAGAAATGGATCACAATTAGGCCTAAGGGATAGCTTGTGATTTTCCATTATCACAAAACAGTGTAAACTAGACAGCTTATTAAATCCCAAGGTCAAGGACAAAATTTCAGTTCCAATTTTAATTTCCAAGTTGATTTAAACAATGATTTTGTGCGTATACTGACCCCATAGATTGGAGTGCATTATTTTTTTTTTTTCAAACCGAGATTTATCCAATGGGGATGGGGAGGGGGTCCGGGTGGCATGCTCATTCCAGGGGTTCTGAATTGACCCCCAAAAAGGCTAACAAGACCCAATTTTTTCAGTCAAAATAAACCCCTAACGGAGCCGGTTTTTGGTGAAATCATACTAGTTTTTAGGGTTTTTTTTGCCCCAAATCTCTTAAAGCCTGTAAAAAGAGATACGAGATGCTACTCCCCACGGTACCCCCATACCATCACTTGAGGGCTTACCAAGTCAATTGCTGGGGGGGGGGGGGTAGTAAAGCGGAAAAAAAAGAAAGGAGGATTAATAATATCTATCTGTGAACACTAGTAGTCAAAGCACTTACTGCATGAATATTGGTCTGTGGGCACGAAAACCCTGAAATATGGCATTTTAAAGACTTTTAAAAACATTTTGAATCATATATTGTTCGAACATACCAAACCATACTCGGAAAAATCAAACCAATAATTGACAAAACTGGACATACGTGCAATTAATCGCCAATTCTGACCCCTTTTCCGTAGTTTCCCTATTACTTTGTACGTGCACGACCGGGTTCTTGGGTAGAGCAAAAGGGCCGCCGAGCAATTTCCGGTTTCCTCACGTTCGAGCGGCGATAGCCTATCCAGTGTGTAGAGATCAGTGGGGCATCTCTACAAACGGATCGGAAGAAAAAAAAAAAAGTCCAAGAGTGGGATCAAGTTACGGGTGTCACCAAAAAAGTGGTGCAAGCAGATCAACTCCGATTTCTCACAAACTGCAAATGCTGTGATTTTCATTTTTCAGGGATAAATAATAATTGTACTCTTCTGTATAAAATTGTGCAAATCCCATGACAATCGGCACACGCAAACCAGAGATATAATCGATTATTAAAGACTATCTGTTTTTCATCCATTCCAATCGGGATTTACACAGTTAGTGATTATCGTACATCAGATAGATTTGTGGCTCAATCGCGTGCATTGACAAAATGATAACCTCAGAATGGATCTGAAGGTGATATGCTACTAAATTTATACAGTACTGTATCTGAACAAATTCTTACATAATCTCTAACAATGATACTTTTAAGCTGAGAGTCTGACAATAGTACTCATTCAAAAATGGGTTACATGTTGAAATATTCATTGTCGGGTAGTGCTGTAAAGGAACAGATTTTAAGAAAGCAATGGATGTTTATGAAAATTGAATCAAAATTTTAGAGTAAACAAATTAATAAATGTGTGATCCTCTTAGTTAGTTCAATGAAAACGAATGCCACAATTCTGCCAATTGTGTTATTTACACAACCTTCACAAAGATGAGAAATGTCAAGAAAAACGTGCTGGTATCTGTTAAGTCATTACACATTTAGGTCTGGTTAAAAGATGGCTGGCAAACAGGCCATGTCAAAGCAAAGGGCTTTCATATCACTGAGTTATTTTAATTCATTTTGTAAAAATAAATGTGACTATGATATTCAAAAAACATGGCCACAGTCAACAAGGTTAGTAGCAGAAAATGCTATTATCATGGAAAGCAAGGGAGAGTAACAAAATAGACATAAGTTGTGCTGATCATAATTATTTAGAATGCGACTGTAGGCTTATAGTGCGTGTATTTATTTCTAATGCCTATTTGCCATTTAATAAATCTAAAAAAATAATATTGTGTGCATTTTGTTGTTCCTCAGTTATTAAAATTTAATGGTATTCCATGAATACAGCAGTACGTTCAATGTGCTAGAAATCACTCACCCGACAGCAGAACGGACAAATGCTGTTACACTGTGTAAAAATCCCATGCAATTTTTTTGGGGGTTGATAAACAGGGTGTCCTTTAATACCGTCATATTCTGGTTTGCGTGGGGGATTGTCATGGGATTTGAAATTTTATACAAAAGGTTATGGTTAAATCCCCCCGTAAAAAGGAAATCACAGCTCAGCCGTTTTTGAGAAATCTGAGTTTATCTGCTTGCACCACTTTTTTTGGACACCCGGTATAGTCTACTTGTGCTCGTATGAGTACAAGTAAGTCACCGCTCGCTAAAACAATTCTCAGTGAGAAGCGTGAAATTTATCGGACAGTCGGATGCAAAACCGTTCGATTTTTCGTATAAATTCACATTTTGGAGCCTTGGAATTATATTTTATAAATCTGCGATAATCAGGGAACCTAGTCAACCAACTGTTTTGCCGATATGTGTGAAATTGACAGCAGGACAGGAGAAGACATATGATACAATTTACTGGATGTGTGGACGGAGACGTGCAGTGTCGGCGATGGCGTATAGGCATTTCGTGTGTAATTTGAGCTGTGTGGTGAACTTACGATCTCATACAAGTGCCGGCGGTAAATTCAAATAAACCCTGGCATTTGTAAGATTGTAGTTTCGCTACTCATATACATCGATAGAGGAGACCCAGCTTTACACAGAAATCGCCATGAAAAGGGGCCAGGACTTCCGAGAAAAAGGTAAAAAAATAATAAAAATAAATAAGAAAAATACAGATTATCAATGTAATTAGTTGTAATTATGCACAAAGCAGCTATCGATTTTCCCAAGGGTATTAATCATAACTCCCAATGGTCCAGGGAAAGTGTTGAGCCCCTTCATGTAGGCGACGCGTCGCGACGCCAAAATGCAAACAGTAGTACCTCTTCCTTGTCGCGACGCCATGTTATGTAAACAGTAGTACCTCTTCCTTGTCGAAAACGAATTTGGTTTAACCTCAGAAGTGAAACAATAATGTTCTCTGATGTGTACAATTATGTTGAAGGTCTTGCTAAATATGGATGTTAAGCTAATCTGAAGTTTTCTTCCGAGTGGCATAAGTCGCTAGACTTTGGAACGGGGACTCTATGTTTGTGATATCTCAAACCTCAGATCTCTGGTCTGTGTGAAAAGCAGCATTGCAGAAATGATTGACAATGTCATTGATGTTAGAGTGTTTACGGCTTCTTCAGGAATACATATGCTGCACCACCCTTTCGGTGTTTAAGTTGATCAATTGCCTTATGCATTTATCTTAATCAAAGCTATATGATACGAATTGGAAGCTGCAGAAAAGACTAGTTTTCGCTGCTTGTCTCCTTGTCGCTCCAAAAAGTTTGGATTGCTTCAAAAAGCTGTTTCTAGTTTTTCTTTGGTTGATAGCAGATTCTCTCTTGTAGGATTGTTAAGCAAGTTGTTCTTCCTGAAGCCTACTAAAACCCAGTTCTTCTACCCCCCTTCTTGAGAAAAAAGCTTAGTAGTCTTTCACTCTTTTATTTTACCAAAAATAAACCTTAGATAAACTTTTGCTAAACTAACAGTTGTATTGAGTACAGATATCATTTATCATAATTCTCTTCTCATTAGTTCTTAAGCCTTCATTTCCTATTCTTTTAGCTTGAGATCGGTCTCCTGTCTAACAATCTAACCCTTAGACGTAGCAAATTACGGAAATAACGCGGCGAGTTATATATACCGTGGGAAATCAAAGAATACATGTCTTCTGTATTTGTTTTCTAAAGGATCAACGAATACGAGAGTTTTGGGCTGTATTACACATAACAATATCGAGGAAAATAGGCTACTTACGCCCAACTTTCCTTTTTCTTTTGTCGACGAGGAAACTATCCAATTGTGGGCTTCTTTTTGCCATATTTTTCATTTCGAAATACTCTAAGAAGTCATCGGTGGTCAACTGCTCTTCAGGAGATAAGTCATCTTGATACCCAGCATACACGGCCGCGATTGCAAGAGATAAAACTAGAAAACACACTACGAGCTTCATCGTGAGATCTGTAAAGAATGACGTATATTACGGATATGACTACATACGATATCAGATATCGCTTTCAAAAGCGAAGATATGAGGAAATTCAAGAAAGCAGATTTTTAAACGTAAATTCTTAATTTATGCCATTAAAATAACTTTATGGCTAATGTTTTTATTCACCTGAGCAATGTAAATTTACAGTGCTAGACACAAGTCTCTATGTTTTGCATTAGGCAAATCTTTTTATTTTAAAGATTTTTAAAAATTTTACCAAAGTAGTAAGGCTGCCACATTTTTTTAAGAAACCGGATAAGGAGACCAGTATTTAACGAGATTTGGTGTATTTGTTTAAAAGTTAATAAAGAGGTATTTTTAAACACTAGTGTATATTATCTGGTATACTACTCATATCAAAATATTGCGTCAAATAATTCCAAGTTTCTGCTTAAGAATTGCGTCAGAGGTTTCTTAGCAATATAAAGCTCATATTATCCTTCAACCAGATGTATATGCCGACACTGAGGTTGGCCGTTTGTTTGCTATGTTGGAGACTAAGTGCAAACACAATTTAAAAAAATAAGTGTCTTGATATTATTACTAGCCCTCCAAATAGAATCAGTCAGTAAGAAGTGGGAAAATTTAGTTCAAAATTATAATCAAATTGATCATCGCTTTCATATGTGCAATTGGTTCGCAAACTAGTACTTTTTATATTTGTCCACAGAATTATCCGGACATATTATTTGTTTACATAATATTAGTATTATTGGTTATGATGATACACCTTTTTTTGCAAATGAAATCGATGCTAATGAGTGCCTATTTTTCCTATTGTAGGATTGTTTAAAATCATTTTGGACTCATGTGTTGTTGGATAAAGATATTATTATTATTATAATTATTAGACGAATAGTGGATTAAGGGGAAATTATCTTTTGTTATTCACGAAAGTTAGACTTAGGAGGAATTTGTTTCCCTTATCTTTTGTTTGCGGTTTATTCCGTCAAAGATATTGATATATAATTATGCAAATCGTCGGGTGTATTACATAGTGACGGATTTTTTTTTTTTTTTCATAATCATTAAATTTATTTTCCATAATCATTAAAATACAAACGCAACAACAAAATGATATGGAGGAGGTGACCGGAAGGCCAATAAGACCAGAAAAGGTCACCACCTAACCTAAACGTTACAGTACATACAAATAAAAGAAAATGTACCTAACCAAACAAAAAATGACCAAGACACAAGACAGTGAAAAAAATAATATATGCTGCTCCAAAAAAGTAGCTAATAGGCGGATAAAAGAATTAACTTAAATTGATTTCTAAAATGATTTACAGATATTGACTGCTTAAGGTTTTCTTTAACGAGATTCCACAGAATAGGACCAGATGTTCTAACTGTTTGATCAGAAAATGCTTTTTTGGTCTTTGCAAGTACATAATTATTAGAATATCTTGTGTGGTAGTCGTGAATTTCATGAGGTTTTCGTAAAATAGTCTTTGAAGATATGTGGTAACATATTATTATGATGCCTATACATGAATACTCCAAGTTCTAGTTTATAAGTATCATACACATTTAAAACATTGTAACGAACAAATAGAGGATTTGAGTGACTCCTGTAATGGCTATTTGATATTGATCGCACAGCCCATTTCTGAAGTTTATAAATCTTATCTAGATAGCCTTTACAGGTATTACCCCATGCTAGGATACTGTAGTTTATATAAGGTAAAATAAGAGTACAATATAGTGTGTAAAGTGTGCTCTCCGGAATAGTGTGTTTTAACTTATTTAAAATGCCACAATTTCTTGAGATTGTTTTTGAAATACCATCGATATGAAATTTCCATGTTAAGTTTTCATCTATGACGACGCACAAAAACTTAGTCTTATTAACTTTTTCAAGGACTGCACCATCCAAAAAACATATGATCATGGGTGTTTTATCTGCATATTACTCGTACATATCTAGTACCTAAAAAACCATATAACTTGTTTTGCTAGCGTTACAGATAATTTATTCGCTTTTGAACAGTTACTATTCATAACTCTCCATTCATTAAGTGCTATTGTGGCTAACTAGATCAGAATGAGAATATAATATAGTGGTATCGTCAGCGAATAAAAATAAAAACTAGGACGGGCGAAGTGTTAGTACAATATCATTAACGTATAAAGTATATAAATAAAAGCGGGTCCCAAATGAACCTGAGGGACTCCACAAATAATGTCTATGAGATCGGATTACTTAAGTTATAATAAAAACCATGGTTTCCGTACTTTAAATAATTCAAACCATCAAAATACAATCCCTCTAATCTCCGTAAATTCTAATTGTGAAGTAAGATATTGTGATCGATAGTATAAAAGGCTTTGACAAATCAAAAATCTTCCCATGTTTTTCATTCAGCTCTGTGGCTTTACTAACTTTTAGCTAATCAATCAATCTGCCATAAAAAGGTAGAATTGATTTGTTCGAAAATCCAATTGTTTTTTTTTGAGGATTTTATGTTATCAATATAGTAATACACGATCAAAAACTAGTCGCTCTAAACTTTTTCGGAAAACAGGTTAAAACAGATAAGGGACGATAGTAGTAAAATAATCTGTATATTCTTTTTGTAAAAGGGAATACTTTGGCGACACTTTGAGGCTATCCAGGCACATACCGGTTGATATTGATAAAATTAATATTGATGTCAATGGCTTTACAATTTCATGGGAGACCACTTTTTACAATTTTATTTCCAATATCATCAAGACCAGGGCTTTTGTTTGGATTAAATTTATTGTGATAACTTTCATAATATCATTTTCGACATTGGCGCCCTATACACTGTTATTTTGTAATGGTAGCAAAGAGAATCGTAAGATGTTGATTTTTTATCATTTTCTACGAAATTAAGGGAATGGTTCTAAATACCAAACTCTTCAAACATGCCAAGTGGCGAACCTTGCAAGTACTTCATTAATTAATAATCTTAATTAGAATTTAATAATTTTGACGTCATGATTTACATAACAAAGGCTTTGATGTATTACATAGTGACGGATGTTGAGCACTCTGTCATAGAAGTGTATACGTGATTTCACAGTCGGGCTTTTTTAAATACTTTTCTTTTTTAAAAATAATTATTTAATTTGACACAAGCAAAATATGACATTAATTTATAAATATTACTGTTACTAGAAATGTATATTATATTTACAGTTCAAAGCTGTGAATCTCGGCAATCCACTCAACATCCGTCATTATGTAATAAACCAAATTGAGCAGATTCGCGATGACGGATGTTCGGAAAATGCCGATTGTTATATTCCATAATGACGGATGCTGAATAACGCTTTAGTATAGGGAAAAATCAACATCCGTCATGAACATAATCGCCGATTTGCATAATTTTTGGTGTGACGGATAAGATGGTTAACTTTTCCAATGTATTACATCCGTTTTATTAAGCAAGAATTAATGAATATTAGCTAAAATATATTTCCAGTTGTTAATTTCATTTCTTAATTGGATACGATTGCTTGAATCATATGTGAGGATGTTTACGGACCCTCTAGAGTTCGCGATTTTTCAAATACGATTTTCACAGAAACAAAAATTCGTATTTTGTTTAACATCCATCACTAAGTAATACACCCAACGAAATAAGGTGGAATAACAAAGGATATGAATATTAATTTAAATAACAAAAAGAGCTCATTATAAGCTAATAATTAATATTTCCCCTTATTCCACTGTTATTATTATTATTATTATTATCACGTATTTGGATGTGAGCAGTCGCCTGGTTGCCAAGGCCATCTTTGCCACCCTTGACTAAAATCATTTTTAATTTAGCCGTCACTCCGAATTATAGTCGGGTTTATGGTTAACCCTTATGGTCTAAAGAAGGGCGAGTTGGTGTAACGGTCGAGTCGCTCAACTTTCACCAATACAATTCGTATGTGATATTGGTTACCAATCGGATTTCTTCCTATAATCCCCCTGTTCTGGAGGCGTCACTTGAATTTAATTGGGTTCTGCTTGGCAAATGCCGAATGTTATGGTACAGATAATCATTGAGCTAGATGGCGTTCGTTAAAATAACAGACTTGAGCGGGTGACTCATAGGCCCACGGGCTCCTGATTGGAGACCGTGGGCCTATTATTTTTCGGTCTCAGAAAATAGTAGACCCACGGTCTCCAGTCACCTTGGGTAGTTTTTCCACCATTTCCCTCACGGGCATTCAATATTTGTATACATACCCTCGTGCAAATTTATACTTTCCATTGTATTTTCCAGAACAAAACAATTTGAAAGTCTAGACAGCCTTACAGCTACTAAACTATTGTCCACAGATAGGGCAAAAATTACAATTATTTTATTTATCAGAACCTGACGAACATGTCGGTGAAATAGAAGCAAATTCAGAACACCTTTATTTTCGGTCCTCTATACAAAGCCTTTTGCACGGTCTACCTTTTTTCAGGGTGTGACCCCCCCCCCTTTTAATATGTAATTCTATGAACCTTTTCCAGTAGATTGACACAACATTAAACTTCTGCTCATCCCTCCCCCCCACCCCACACACACAGATTGCTCTAGTGTTTATGGAAAAATGTGGTTTCGAGATTTGAGGAAATATGGCATCTATTGAGGTATTTTGGTTGTAACTACATGTTTATTTATTTTTCTTAAAGGGATTAGCAGGGATTTACCAATCCGAAACATCGAAAAAATCATCAAAATTTTTTTATATTTTTGTTACTGGCAGGGATATGCGAAGATAACCTGCAAGTGGTTGGCTTGAAATCTGTGTATTAAAGACAAGGCAGTACTTTTTATCTGATTCTGTAATTTCTATACGTACGTATCAAAATTCCGACTTGAGATCCAAAAAGCCTTTCCCGGCGAATATCACAGATTTTCAGCGTGATATTGTGCACCATGATCAATACAGTTTGACCTCAAACACAAACATTATGATCTTGTTTATTCTCTACTGGTGTAAACACTACAATCAGCTGTTTAGTGTAGATTTTGAGACGACTTCACTGTATGTCTATTTGCAGTAGACGGTATGACAAATTTCCTCAAAATTTTCATTTTTTTTCACTATATGGTGGTTTATTTCTACATTAAAACAGTTATATGGAATTGTACACACTTATCCCTGATTTATAAGTTAAAAATGCGTTTCCACATGTTTTTCGATTCTCTCGCATTATCGCTGCTAATCCCTTTAATTATCATACCGCATTTGAAGGAAGTGTAATTAGTATTCTTAGCAAGCTTACAGTACAACACACGAGTCGGATGTTAAAAAGTGTACAGGGTGACCCAATAAAAACAATGAAAGTGATATTTTTTCCACGGAGCATCATTTTCCTTAGACATGGAAATCCCCAATGGCCAAATCGAGCAGACCGTGTCCTAACCCCCCTGCCCTGACACAAGACAGAAAACTGGTATTTAGCACAACTGCAGACTTGTCTATGGGTATTTCATGATGGAATGATAAGTACACATACATTGTTTTGGCAACCGGGCTTTTCAAATCTGAAATCATAGCACGACAATGAGAAAAAATACGGCCTTTCTTCTCATATCAAATGGATACTACGTTTGGGTAAATAAGGGGGTCCCAAAGATGATCGGAACACGCACCTTTAAAAACCTCGGCCTTCACATTTCCTGTAGTATTGTCTGCAATGGTCACATAAATCGAACGGTTGGTAAATGTAACAAAAAACCTTGGTATGATCAAAAGATCTGTTGGCTTTAATACTCCTCAAATGTTTTCAGAACATTGTATACTGCCCTTGTACGTAGCAGTGTGGAATTTGGTAGTTGCCTCTGGAGTGGAACCTCCAAACGTATTCTTGAAGGGATCCAGAGAGGGGCCACACTGTTTCCAAATGTTTCCTAATGTTTACCAGACTTTACCTTTTAAATTACGGTAAACCCAATTATTCAATAATCTTCACGCTTTTTACCTATACCTAACATAAATCACTTTTGGAAGCAAAAATGTAAATAAACATGGCTATAAAATCATCTACACATTTTGGAAAAAAGTAGTATTTATAACGCTGAGCGATTTTTATTTTTTCCGTAATATTAACGTTCTTTTGTGAGTTCCTTGTTTGTTAATGTAAAATATGAACTAGAAAATCGTTTTACCAATAACTTGTGTCAAAGTACGTTAAAGTACCGCCATTAAAAAATGCAAAATCGTATTTTTCCCCATCATGATTTACAAATAGTGTTTAAAAACTCCTTTCCTCTTTTTGTATTATATTTAGTTTAATTTGAAAAAAAGTGGTACACGCATATATATATTTGATTTTCGCACTTTCATTAAGTTCAAGTAGTTAGTTGAATAAATTTATGACTTAATCTTAAGGCACCAGGTTCGAATCTATGTAAGGTACATTTATTAAGTTTATTCATATGATGATTAAGTAATTGTTGACATCAGAAGTGTATATACCATATAAATCAAAGCGTATAAACTGGTTTAAGTCTTTATTTTTTCACGTTTTCCCTTTGTTTATTTTCTTTTTTCTCAAAATTGTGTCCTGAAATATAACTTTTTTACAAACAGGTGTTAAAAAGTAATACACCGTTTGTATGATGCCATAGCTTCAGACCGTGAAAATTGTGAGTATTGTAATACTATTAACGTTTTAATTGTTAATATTGTTTTAAAACAAGTCAAAAACCAACAATAACGTTGAAGCTATAATTTTACTTCAGTTATTTTACGTTCCCTGCAATGGTTTCGTATTTTTACGGCTCTTGTTATTTTACTTCTGCACGTTGTGAGTCCCAGGTGCCAGTCAAATCCCTTTTTTACAGGTGTATTTTTAACAGTGCACAAAATTTATTCTTGGCTACCCAGAATTGATTATATCTTATTTTTTCTCTTTTTCTTCTTGCCTATATAAGAGAAATGAATGACTTCAGTGTATTGTTTAGGTGTCACCTAGGTCTTTATGACATAAGTGTAGATGATTTGTGGTTTTTAAAACCTGGTAAACAGAACCGTCCCACCACTAGAATCATCTTCAGACCCCTTGCAATAGGTCCAGTCCCTTTCTTTATGCAAAACCTGAGTCAACAGTCATCCTTCTTTCAACGCATTGTTCCTATTTGGAACCAACTTCCAATTAGTATCAGGTTGTCCCATCTCTGTCGTCTCATTTAAACAGCAAGTTTCGGAATTTTACAAGTCCAAGTTGCCCGAATCCTTTAATCCATCATGCATTTGTACTTGGACCTCGTTTTGTCGCTGCAGACTAGTTGTATGTTCTCGCTAATTTGTTTGGACAGACTGTCCTCTCCCCCTTTCCGTTTCGCTGGTTGGGCGCTTCTAGAGGTACTAGGCACCTGTTTACTCCAGCCATTCACTAGCCTCTTAATTTGGTTTATCCTGTAGTAAATTATTATCATGTGAAATTTTTTTATTTATATATGCTTTGTAATATCATGAATTTTCAGCTCATTTTGTATGCCAGTGTTAGTGGAATAAACAAATAAAGATAAATAAATCAGTTATATTTCAACATGTTTGTTTTCAAAGTTTACAGTGTTGGAATCGAATCCAGGACCGCAGCTTGTACGTTTGGTTCGAAACTAATCCGCGACGATATTCATAATTGCCTCATTTATTTAGCTACCATCTTAATTTGGTAACAACATTTGTATTAAACAAAGATTTTCATCACATAAAGAATTCGTAATACAACAGACTTACCTGAGGATGCTCTTACTTGGACCGTTGGTTCAAACTTGTACTGTATTCCGGAATGTCTCAGTGAAGATAAAACGGTGTATCAGCAGGGTATTTATACAAATTCTCTACCATTGATATAACTTGACACTTACTCTTAATTAAATGATATACCACAGTTAAGTAAAATGATCATTGGGATGTATAATGTTTCTTATGTAAGATTTAGAACTATTGCTCCATGATAAGGCATCTGTTATAAAGACTGGCAAAATTAATGATCTCTGTAACAACGCGTAAAGGGTGAAAAAGGTAAGTCGTATGTTGTTAGCTTTATCTCTAACCATATCTCTTGCAAAGCTTTTAATCTCGGAATATTACTAAACTCTTCAAAAAAAGTTTGGAAATTTCTTTCAGACATGTATTTCTCATTTAATTGAAAATTGTATTACACTCTTTTGCATTTCAGTGCGAAGCTCAGGTATTCCTCTGTACAATGACACATAAATTAAAAGAATTGATTTCTTCATGGTTGAGTGACACTCATTTGAATACTGGTAGGTCTGAAAAAGCAAGTGCCAAATTTTAATACATCAGTTTAAGAGTTACACAGGGTTACACAGCTTAAGAGGATTAGGTTTGCTTTGAACGCGGGTTTTTGAATAGGAAAATGTCAAAGAGTGGTCATTCAGTATCTCATCATCCCACAAGTATCAGATGTACAGAAGGCTCGTGCAGTGGGGCAAAATGAAGCTGGCATATCCCAGAATTGGGGTAAGCCCTAGTGCTGTATCAAAATGGAAACTAAATTCCGTGCAGACTGGTAAAGGGAAGGCGAGACCCAGAAGATGTTGTCCTCGGGCGACAACACCCCCAGAAAGACAGGTTATTACTCTCTGCTCTTCGGAATTGGAGATTGTCTTTCAGAAATTTACAGGCACAGTTTAGTATGGGGCAGTATTGACACAAGACCAATCAGAGAGCATGACAAATTGCTAAGAAGCCAGCAATGACAGCCCTTCACCATCAGGTCCGGTTAAGGTGTTGTCGATAACACCGGTAGTGGAATTTAAACATGGTGACAGATGTTTTCAGATGAATGCAGATGTTGTCTTCGGAAGTTGGATGGTAGAGTTAAAGTTTGGAGGATAAGTTTCCCTGTCTGTTGCATTGGAAGGGTGACAGCTTTTGGTGGAGGCAGCCCTGATAACTGGGAGGACAAGACTTATTTTTATCGAAGGCAACAATGCTGTCGTTTTCCGGGGACAATATTCTAAGGCCGTTGACATCTCTTATGTCCTCAATCTGGGACGATATGCGGTACTCCGAGACGATAATGCCCGTCAAGGATCGTCAATGAGCAACTTGAGAATGAAAGGGTTAAAAAAATCAGTAGCCTGCCATCAGCAAACTCATCAAATTGGGCACATTCCGTTTAACATAATCCTATTATTTTAAGCCACCCTAAATTGAGTACGGGTACTGAAATTTGGCACTTTCTCTTTCAAACCTACCAGTATTCAAAGGAATGTCACTCAACCATAAAGTAATCAATACTGATTATTTTGGCGTCATTGTACAGAGGAATAACTGAGCTCTTCACTGATATGCAATAGAGTGTAATAAAATTTCCAATTAAATAAGAAATTCATGTCTGAAAAAAATGTCCAAACTTTTTCTGAGGAGTTTAGCTAAATATTGCTCCGATAATGTATAGAGATTTTACAACTATACGCGCTTAAAATGTATGCGGTGGGAACCTGTTAACCCACTTAAAGGGATGAGCAGCGATTTGCTAATCCGAAACACCGAAAAAATCATCAAACTTCATATTTTGGTATTTTTGTTACTGGCATGGATATGCGAACATAACCTGCACGTGGTTGGCTTGAAATCCGTGTATTAAAGACACGGCAGTACCTTTTTATCTAATTCTGTAATTTCTATACGTGCGTATCAAAATTCCGACTTGAGATCAAATAAAAAGCCTTTCCCAGTGAATATCCCAGATTTTAGGCGCGATATTGTGCACCATGATCAATACAGTTTGACCTCAAACACAAATATTATTGATCTCTGTTTATTCTGTACCGTTATAAACCACAGTCAGCTATTTAGTGTAGATTTTGAAATGCCATCGCTGTAAAAGTCTATTTACAGGAGACGATATGACAAATTTCCTCAAATATTTTATTTTTTCACTATTTGGTTGTTTGTTTCTACATTACAGCAATTATATGGAATTGTACTGACTTATCCCTGATTTATAAGTTATTTCCACATTTTTTCGATTCTCTCGCAATATCGCTGCTAATCCCTTTAAAGGCACTATCAGTGATTTATTTGCTGAATCAGAAAATCGAAAATATCATTAAAAATCAGATTTTTGCATGTCTGTAACAAGAATATCCTAACATACCCTACAACTTATAAGCCCAAAAGCAACCTAATCAGAACAAAATCGGATATTTTAGTCATTACTCTGTTACAGACCCCAAGAATTTGCAATGATTTATTTCACTTTGAGTAATAAATTAGCACATAAAATATTATAAATTAGTCTAAATAATGTAATACAAAATATACCTGGTTTGTGTGCATAACTGGTGTGTGTAAAGCAAATAGAATGAACCAGAAGATCTCAGAAAAGCTCAGAAAAGCGGGGAAACTTCTGGAATGTACCTGGACCTTAGTGTTTTCATTAGAATGTGCTCCACTGAACCTTTCTGAATCATAGATGGCGCCCTACTGTATCTACAGGCACAGTGCTGTGTGTGGGTGATGGCTAGGAACATTCTAATATGGGATCATTGGAGCTGAATCCAGAATTATGATGTACTGGACTATAAGTAGCACATGCCATCATAGAGAGAGGACCAGATCCCTCTAGTATTGTTTGAGAGCTAGAGGATATATAAAGCCCTGGTGAGAGAAAGATGAGTCAGTATCACAAAATCATTACTCCAAGGAGAGTTTTAATACCATCGTGCTCCAAGTTTATTAACAGAGTTTCCAAGTTAGACAGTGACAGTAGCACAGTCGAGTACAATCTTCCACATTAGTGGCATTGTCATAGTAGTCTCAGCTCCAGCAGTTTCGTTCGTCGTCCGATTGTGTAACCGGGTTAGGTTTCCGTATTCTGTGGCCTCTGATTTATCCAAGATAACCACCTACAACAGCACTTTTGGACTTTATAGTTAGTCGACCTCCGAGATTCGGGAGTCATTAGGAGCTGGTTTTTTCTCAGTAAGGACCAAAGTCGTCCGTGACACTTCCCTCTATTGGACATTTGAAGTTTTGCGTTGGAATATTCCGCCAGAGTCTTTTGCAAAGATTCTGCAACACGTTAAGTAATCTTGCTGTCCGGGGGGGGGTGGGGTCCCGCGTCGCGGCACACACCAGGTAGTACGTTTAGTAGTTCATTATTAACAACTTTATTATAGATAAATCTTTGATTATTGATACCTAATCATTTTGCATGAGATCGATTTAGACACACAATTACAATAAATACTTGTTTTAAATTGTAATCAAGTTCATCAGTTATTGTCGGTTATTCCGGATTTGAAACCGTAGTTTTGAGGTGTTTGCCTTGGTCAAGGTGACCGTAACAAAATTGGGGGCTCGTCCGGAAATACCACTGTAAAAATAGTTAAAATTACGACAAATTTTGATTGTGTGTTCAATCTTTGATATCTGTGCTGTATATTGTTATTTGGTGAAGAAGTGTTTATACACTATGGCGTTTACCGCAGAAGAGTTTTATTAAAGATGTTTACGTGGGAGAAGTTTGATGTGCTCAAAACGCCAGATTTAATGGAATTGGCCAAGTATTATGGGATGCAAGTTATGCATTCCATGAGAAACAGTAATTAAAAATTCCTTGATAACACATTCTTGGTGAGAAGATTTGCTAGAAGAGGGATGTTTGGAGAACATAGTAGAAATTGAGGATGTGTCAACAGTTCCCGAAAATGAAACAGTTGGAAATGCAAATGGCCCCCAATAGAATGGCCAAATAGAAAATGAAGATAAAAAGGCAAGACAATTACAAATTAGAGAAGGAAAAACTTGAATTTGAAACGGCACTAAATCAACAGGAACTAGATGCCTAATTACAAATGGAACAAAAGAAAAAGAAGATAGGTTACAAATTGAGGAAAGAATGAAGTTGGCAAAAATTGAAGCCAAGAACAAATTAACAGAAAAGTTAGAAGTGCACATCAGGCTCCTCCTCCACACTTCGGTTTTGATTCCACTAGGACATCAAATTGGTTCCAACATTTAGGGAACAGAAGTTGACAAGTACTTTTGTGCATTTCGAGAAGATTGCCGAAAGGATGAAGTGGCCTAAAGAGCAATGGACAAAATGGCTTTAGACTGTGTTTATTGGGATAGCTAGAGAGATTCTATCATCCCTATCATTGATCCCCCAGGTGGAGTGATTTGGAAGTAGTAAAGTCAGTCTATTTAAGGCCTATGAGGAGAAGCCCTGAGGCGTATTATAGGCAAAAAATTCAGGCAAGTGCGACAAAAACTTGCAGATCAACATGTTGAGTTTGATAGGTTAAGGAACAAATGTTGGATAGGTGGCTCACTTCAAAGGAGGTGAAACAAGACTTTCAAATCAACTTAGGGCGGCGTGGTTGTAATTGAGCAGTTCAAACAGTCATTCATGCGAATAAAACCATTTGGAATGAACGCGATATCAAGATTGAAAATGCAGCAACAATAGCAGATGATTACGCCCTCACACAGGTATTGAGCCAGCAATAGTACGGGTGGGCCTTGAATAAGTCAAGTCAGAATTACAAGATTTCAATTCACACTGGGCCTTACCAAAGTAGATCATTCCAAAGTCTTGGTTACTTCTAAAGAGGGAAACGTTAAGTTAGGTTCCTCCAGTTAGGGGAATAAGGGTTACTTCTGCTGCCCAAACAAAGTCAGGGAATGGTTTAAGTCAGATATAACTCGCACAGAGTGAAAGGATTCAGGTCAGTTATGCAAGATGGTGGAGGAAGTTGTGGGAAAGCAGTGGCCATGAAGCAGAAGTCTGCTCCCACAGGCTGTGCTGTGCTGGGTCCCCTTAGACCACAAGTTTGTCCCAGGCTTATTAAAAACAAGAAAGATGCGACGTCGAGGACAAACGTTAGGAAGACTTGAACCATTTTTTTGGAGGGTTCCAGTGTCTGCGTGATGTTGACAAAGTTTGATCCAAAACCTAATAACGTCATGCGTGACACTGTTGTGCCCAGTCAGGACTTTGGGCGGGGTCATTGCCATTTAGTGAAGTTAGTGCAACAGGTGAGAATCCTTTGATCCAAGGATAGGTATGATGTTATTAGTGTCCCCTCTTCACAAGGTGAATTTGAAAGTCTGATTTTGGTCTCAGGTAAGTTCATAGTAGGAGTAAGGCTTGAACTTCCCCCAGTCAAAGATGTTTCAATGTTATTAGGGAAAGATTTGGCAGGCGGGAAAGTACATTCCGAACAATTGTTACCCACAAGCCCTGCACAGAAATAATAGTGAGGATAAGAATAAGTACAGTTTATCCAGCCGGTGCAGTTACTAGGAGTAGGGAGGAAAGCCATGCTTTGAAAGCAAAAATGGTGTGATAGGAAGGAGGAAGACCTTGTCCCAAATTTAGATTAGAGGCACCCGGTCATGACAAAATTAGATGAACCAGGTCAACTTACCTCTTCAGGGGGATAGGTTCTCCAAAAAAAAGAGTCAGGCCTGCACAAGTGCAATGGGGATAATGATGATGACCCTTGAGTCATAACAGTTAGTTCTTGAACAGGAGAATGATCCTTCACTCAAGAATCTTAGGTCAAAGGGCAGTAACCCTGCAGGAGTATGAAGACTCCGGTGTGTTTTTACAAACACAAGGGTGTGCTGATGAGGAAGGAAAATGGAGGCCACCTGTGCTGCGGCAAATGATGGTGGAAAGTGTTCATAGGTAGTTGTCCAAAAAGTGTGTTCACAGGGAAGTCTCAGCTATGCCCATATGTCCTATGGTAGGACATTTAGGAGTCAATAAGACACATGATAGGATTGAACACTTTTGGTGGCTACATTCGAAAGGATGTTTATGAATAATGTAGATGTTGTCATATTGTCAAGTTGTGGGCAAGCTAATCAGAAAAATCCGCCCGCTCCTCTGAAACGATAACCGGCATTCGTGGAGAGCCATTTAGTAGGGGGTCAGTATGGACTGGTGGAGGACCTCTCCCTAGGACTAAGTGGGTAATCAGTACCGACTTACTATCATGTGTGCCCTCTACCAGTTTTCCTGAAGCCATACCCCTGAGGAATATTAAGGCTAAAACCGTAGTCAAGGCTTTGACCAAGTTTTTCACTCTTGTAGGACTACCTAAAGTCAATTCGGTCAATTCAGGGGGTTCAAATTTTACAGCTGGCTATTTCAAAAAGTGATGTTATGAGTAGGGATATGAACAGTATTGTCCAGTGCTTACATGCCGAAGTCCAGGAGCCTTGGAAAGGATTCCATCACACTTGAAGAATATGATTAGGACTTAATGTTTGGAATTTGAGACTGACTGGGATGAGGGAGTCACTTGTTATTGTTTGCTGCAAGGGAAGCATGTTCGGGAAACCCGAGGGTTTAGTCCCTTTGGTTAGTTTTTGGGGGGGTTTTTTACAGTCGCGTACCTTGAAAACTCCTAAAGGAGAAATGCTGAATGATCGAAACTGACCCAACAGTTTGGATTATGTTCCAAATTTCAGTATAGGCTCAATAGGGCAAAGAAATGCCCAGGGAGAATTTGAAGCAAGCCCAGACCAAATGAAAAAAGTGGTATGACCAAGATGCCAGAGTAGGATCTTTAGGCAAGGAGATCAAGTGTTAGTCTTGTTTCAATCCCTGGACATACCACTGAAGGCCGATACCAGGGTCGCTATACATAGAGTCAAAAGTAAATGGAAGTTGACTCACATAGTCAAAACGCCATATAGGCGTACGTAAGAGTGGGCAATTATGCCATGTACATATGCTGAAGGAGTATGTAGGTAGAAATGATGGACTGGCATGCAAAACAGTGTGCTCTGTATGTAAGTCATACTGAGGAAAGGAAACATGATGACAATCATGAATCTGAAATTGGTTCATAATGACAACGATGAGTTAAGCAGCATTCATGACTATCCAATCACATTGCAAAATTCAGATGTGCTCAAGGATTTAGATACAAAACTAAGGCCATCTTCGGAAAATCAATAGTGTGTGGAAATCAAGCAAGGTGATCATGATTGAAGATAGATATTTTTCATGATTGGTCCATAGTGACAACCACTGATGCTATCATGATGTTGATGGGGTGTGATTGTGCACCCATAAAACAGCACCCCTAACGAGTTAGTAAATCCTATGAAGGAAAGAAACATTCTCAAACATAGAGGATAGAGTACACTGTTGACAAACATTTAATTGAATTCAAGCAAAAGTGAATGGGAGTTCCCATGTATTTTGGTTCCTAAACCTGATGGTTACCCTAGGTTTGTGACAGATTTCAGAACGGGTTACATCAATTGTTCAAAAGAATGATTCATTTCCGGATACCTTGTATGGATGATTGCATTGACAAAATTGGCAATTTCAAAGTACGTCAGCAAGTTTGACCTTTGGAAGGGGTATTGGCAGGTCCCCTTATGATCGTGCAAAAGAAATTTCGGCCTTTTGCACGCCGTGGCTTTTTCAGTATCGGGTTATGCCTTTCGGTATGAAAACGCAACCGGCAACCTTCCAAAGAATGGTAAATCATATAGTTGCTCACATAGAAGGCTGTTGAGCCTATGTGATCTTTGATGTGTACAGTCAGTCTGGTTGCAGAAGTTGTCAGAAAAACAAACTGACAGTCATTTTAGTCAACAGTGAGTTTTGCCATGCCATTGTCACATATTTATAGTTTCATGATAGGTCAAGGCAAGGTCAGCCTGTCAAGGCTCTCTCTAAAAGTTGAAGCAATGAGAGAAGTCCCCCCATAGTACTAGGAAAGAAAGAACTTCAGAGATCGTAGGTATGGATGGATTATTACAGGAAGTTTTGTCAAACTTTCGGATTGCCAGTCCTTTGACAATTTTGCTAGCCAAAATATGTCAAATTGTTTGCGTCGCAAGACTTAGAATGTGAAATAGTTTTCAGAAAAACAAAGCCATACTGATAGTGAACCAGTTCTGATTCCACCAGACTTTCAGAACCCATTCAAGTTGGCTTAGGACGCCGTGGACATAGTGTGTGGTGGAGTTCTTATGCAAGCAGGAGAAGACGGAATAGACAACCCTATTTCGGTATTTCTCCAAGAAGTTTAACAAGCACCAAAGAATTACTCCCACTATTGAGAAGGGAGCGATCTGCTCTGATTTTGGCATTAGGGCATTTTGATGTATATGTGGGAACCACAGTGCACCAGTGCTTGTTTCACAGATCACAAACCCCCTCACCTTCATCCCACAGGATGAAAAACAAAGAAATCATCAGGTTAGTGAGTTGGAGTTTGACCTTGCAGAGTAGTACAACATAGACATCAGAACCCATCAAGGTAAAGATAATGTGAGCTGATGCCTTATCAGAAGTGTGTAGTTTGGTATGAAACAAGTAAAGTTTTTTAAAAGGGGGAAGTGACACAATTGTGCAAAAGCATGTATATGAAGTTAAGATAGTGAGGAGCTTAATAGGTTACGAAGTTGGCTTTTCAATCCCAAATTTCGTTGTTTTAAGGGGGAGGTGTACAGCCCAAGAATTTGCAATGATTATTTCACTTTGAGTATAAATTAAAAACACCAAAAAAGAAAGGGAAATTAAAAAAAGCTAAAAATGTTAATACAAAATATACCTGGTTTTGTGCGTTCTGTGCATAACTGTGTGTGTAAAAGGCAAATAGAATGAACCAGAAGGATATCAAGAAGGAGACTCGAAAGAGGGGGAGGGAAGGAACTTCTGGAATGTACCGGGACCTTAGTGTTTTCATTAGAATGTCCTCCACTGAACTTTTATGAATCATAGATGGCGCCTACTGTATCTACAGGCACAGTGCTATGTGTGGGTGAGGCTGATGAAACTTCTAATATGGGAAAGGGAGCTTGAATACCAGAAATTATGATGTAAGGGGACTCTTATTTGGCACATGACTCATATAGAGAGGACAGATCCTTCTAGGATTGTTTGAGAGGATATATATAAAGCCTGGTGAGAGAAGCTGAGTCAGGCGTCTCACAACATCCATTTTACTCCAAGGAGGAGTTAAATACAATCGTGTCTCCAAGTATTATCAGAGTTTCCAAGTTGACCGTGACAGTATACAGTCTAGTACAAATCTTCCATTATAGTGGACATTGTCTCAGTTAGTCTCAGCTACAGCAGTTTCGTCCGATTGTTGTAGCGGGTTCGGTTTCCGTATGTCGTGGCCTCGGAGTTATCCAAAGGATAAACAAGCTACAGCCTTTTGGATTTATATTTAGTCGACTTCCGAGTTTCGGGAGTCATGAGGAGTGGTTTTCTTCAGTAAGGACAAGTCGTTCGTGGAAACGTCCCACAATTGGAAATTGAAGTTGGCGGCTGTGGATATTGCCAGGAGTCTTTGCAAGCTTCTGCACCTTTATAGTATCTTGCTGCAGCCGCGTCGCGGCACACCAGGTAGTAAGTTAGTGGTCATTCATTAACAACTTGATTAGAGATAAATCTTTGATTATTGATACCTAATCGATGTTGAATGAGATTTGATTTGAACACACAATTAAAATAAATACTTTGTTTTAAAAAAATTGTAAAATCAAGTTACAGTGTATGGTCTAGTTATTCAGGAGTTTGAAATCCGTAGTTGTGAGGTGGTTTTGGCCTTGGTCAAGGTGACCGTAACAAATATCCGCCCATGGCACACTTAGAACTACAAACGTAGAGAAGAACGCATCGTAGGTTCGTAACCGGGGGGACTGCGGAAGGTCACCGGTACGAATCGGCCCAGGAAGGCTGTGCCCTCGAATTTACCTTCAGGGGGATATCTGATTGCGTTCGGATTCTGGTTGGATATTATTGTATTTTATTATGGTCTAACATGCATGGGCTCTTTCCTTTCTACTCGTATTACATAATGTGTTAGGTAGCGATTAAGCACCACGTGTGTTAGAATATGCTGTCTAAATGTATTGTTCCAGTGTATAAGTGTGAGCCTATGAAGTTACACCAATGTACAACAAATAATTCAAATGAAATTCATATCTGAAAATGTTGTGTTCCCTTATTTTGGTTATTTTTTTCAGTGGTAAGAATAACTAACAACATTCAGAGACTTACAATCTATCGAACCCCCGCAGACCAGATGCTGTTCACCATTTTGTAGCGCCAATATCCTGGTTTCATTAAGTTGGGGATGTCAGATGATGTACGACCAAATAACATCATTGTAGTTAAGGGGCGATGACCCCTGCAGTTTGCCACGTTAAACTTCAAACATGTAACGTCGGAGACTACTGATCAATGGCACGATGACAGTGACCGGCAAATCGTGCACCGGTGCGTTGGGCAACAGAAGATGAATTGGAGGGATTATCTACATGTATCCAGATAGCTGTGTATGGTAATGTGCTACGCCGGAATATGTTTTGTACTCGCATAAAGAAGCCTGGTGTAGGCCACCATCCAGTCTATCCTGTAGCTTCTTTCTTTTTCATGGTCCAGGTCTCAGATCCATTATAAAAGGATACTCTCTTCACAGGCTCTAAAGAATTTCCAGCTTGGTTGAAGTGGAGATTACCAGATTCGCCATAAGTGAGTATAGTTTATTGCAGGCATTTCAAGCTTGTCCTTTGCGTGACAAGAAAGTATTTGTTGTGTCGGCAAATAGGAACCATAGGTTAGGTGAGTCATTGACCTCTTGAGTGGGACATCTGTAGTGCAGGGATAGGTTTATGATCATCTCCTAATTGACGGTCATATTCCGTCTTCTTGGCATTTAGTGCAGGCCGACTTGTCTGCAGCATCTCAAAGTGCTGTTAGTAAATCTTGTGCACACATATCAGATCGGCTGTTTTTTAGAACTAGATCATCTGCATAGTCGGTTGTGAGATACTGACGTTGGTGACGTCTAGAACGCTTGGGTTTGATGGAGTCCTTTGTCGTTTAATGTGGTAATCAACCACGATTAAAGGGATAGGGAGCAAGAGTATTCCAGTGGCGGATTCCATTAGTTGTAAGGAACCCCTTGACTTGACAGTCTCATATGGGAACCACCATAGTTGGCGAGACATATGCAGCATTACTTCCTGTTTACACGTCAAAAAGCTTAATTAGAGAAATCTACGAACACAATTGAAGCTTTTTCTCTTAGAACTCTCAACTGTTCTATGATGCTTCTGAGGGAAGTATCTGAGGTAGTGTTAATATGCCTTTGCGAAACAATTCTGTTTCCGTCTGAGAATGGGACTATGCCTGAGGAGTGATTCTGTTTAGCAGCTTTGAGTTGTAGATCTTAGAAAGCCAGTGGTGATAGTGTGGTTCCTCTTAGTTTTGGGGTTGTTGTGGAGGCCGCCTTTCGTTGATTATTGATACCTAGATCGATGTTGAATTGAGATTGATTTAGACACACAATTAAATGAAATACTTTGTTTTAACATTTGTATCAAGTTCACAGTGTATAATTGTCTAGTTATTCAGGAAGTTTGAATCCGTAGTTTTGAAGGTGGTTTTGCCCTTGGTAAGGTGACCGTAACAACTTCCGCGATGGACACTTAACTACAAACACGTAGAGAAAGAAACGACATGTATGTTCGAACCGGGGATGAGGATGGTCCCCTGGTACGAATCCTGCTTTTTTTTTATCTTTTCTCCCCCCATGGCCCAGGCGGGTGACTCGAAATTTACCTTCAGGGGGATATTGCTTCGTCGGATGGTGGTGGTATATTATTGTTTCTAGGTCAAATGCGATGGGCTTCCTTTCTACTCTGTATTACATACTGGTTAAGGTAGCGATTAAGCACCACGTGTGTTAGAATATGCGTCGAAATGTATGTCCAGTGTCTAATGTGTGAGCCTATTAATTGTACGGCCACTTACTATAACACGTAATACAATGGAAATTCATATCTTTGAAAACTGCTGTTCCCTTACTTTTTTGTTCTTTTTTTCCAGTTGTAAGAATAAATAACGAAAATTCCAGACTTTCAATCTATTAACCCGCCGCAGCCAGATGCTGGTTCACCATGTGCCAAATATCCCTGTCTGTCATTAGTTGGGGGGATGTCAGAGGGATGTCTCGACCAAATACAATCAAGGTAGTTAAAGGGGCGACGACACCTGTTTGGGCACGGTAACCTCCCCTGTAACGTCTGAGACTACTTGGTCAAGCGCACGAGGACAGTGACCGGCAAATCGTGCACGCGTTGGCAACAGAAGATGAATTTGGAAGGGGATCTCTCCATGTCTCCATATCTGGGCTATGGTCATGTGCTCACGCCCAGGATATGTTTGTACTCGATAAGAAGCTGGGGTGGCCACCCATCCAGTCTATCTGTTCGCTCTTTCTTCATGGTCCAGGTCTCAGATCCAATAACGGATACTCTCTTCACAGGCTCTAAAGAATTTCCAGCTTGGTTGAAGTGGAGATTACCAGATTCGCCATAAGTGAGTATAGTTTATTGCAGGCATTTCAAGCTTGTCCTTTGCGTGACAAGAAAGTATTTGTTGTGTCGGCAAATAGGAACCATAGGTTAGGTGAGTCATTGACCTCTTGAGTGGGACATCTGTAGTGCAGGGATAGGTTTATGATCATCTCCTAATTGACGGTCATATTCCGTCTTCTTGGCATTTAGTGCAGGCCGACTTGTCTGCAGCATCTCAAAGTGCTGTTAGTAAATCTTGTGCACACATATCAGATCGGCTGTTTTTTAGAACTAGATCATCTGCATAGTCGGTTGTGAGATACTGACGTTGGTGACGTCTAGAACGCTTGGGTTTGATGGAGTCCTTTGTCGTTTAATGTGGTAATCAACCACGATTAAAGGGATAGGGAGCAAGAGTATTCCAGTGGCGGATTCCATTAGTTGTAAGGAACCCCTTGACTTGACAGTCTCATATGGGAACCACCATAGTTGGCGAGACATATGCAGCATTACTTCCTGTTTACACGTCAAAAAGCTTAATTAGAGAAATCTACGAACACAATTGAAGCTTTTTCTCTTAGAACTCTCAACTGTTCTATGATGCTTCTGAGGGAAGTATCTGAGGTAGTGTTAATATGCCTTTGCGAAACAATTCTGTTTCCGTCTGAGAATGGGACTATGCCTGAGGAGTGATTCTGTTTAGCAGCTTTGAGTTGTAGATCTTAGAAAGCCAGTGGTGATAGTGTGGTTCCTCTTAGTTTTGGGGTTGTTGTGGAGGCCGCCTTTCTTTGGTATGAGGAAATGATGAACGGTTTGTTTCCCATGTAGGCGTTGTTACAAAGATCTAACAGTTGATCATGGAATTATGGAATCTTCAGATTAATGAGGCATTGGTCGGACCAGGCGTCTTGGTTGTGCTCAGTTTATGCAGGCAAATCTGAAGCTCCTTATAGTGAAAGTCCAGTCCAGTTTGGATGGGAAGGGGTTCTTGCCAGGGCTGTAAGCCGGGGGGGGGGGTGCGGTAGTTGCGACGCCCCCCCCAAAATGAAAAAAAAAAGACGCTTTATGATGTTGAAGGTCCGCTTTGTCATTGGAAGCGTCGGATTTGTGAGTTTGCGCTTGTGCTGCATGGGTATATGAATGAATAAAGGTGGTTAGTTGCATTACGCACGCACTGATATTGTTATGTACGTTTTGCAACGCTGCGATGATGTATGATTCCTCCCCTTCCCCCCCACCCCTCACCACACCCCCCCATACCCCCCGGTGAAAAATTTTGGGTCAACCGGCGAGCGCCAGCGAGGCCGAAATTTTTTTTTTTTTTGGTACGCAAAAGGGTCCGCTTCTGGCAACATACCCCCCCACATAAATTCTGGCTACGGGCCTGGTATCCCTATCTTGTAATTGAAGAACGGTTCATCAAGGGTAGTGTTATTTTGTGAAGTGTGTTGCCAAATAGAGAAAGTGCTGAAAACAGTGTCAAGGCGCTCTTCAGTGTTTCACCTTTGATTTCTTATAGGTGGCGGTAGCCTTCTTATCTGTCAGCCTCCCAGGCAGCAACATACTTCTGTTCAAGATGTTAGGTTGCCAAGGGCTTCAGCCTTGGACTTAAATGTCCTCAAGAACCAGGTTGTAGCATCATCAAGTGCAGCCCTTTAGAAGAATGCAAGGGTTATGCTTTGGAACTTCTAGTGGGATTAGGACGGTGATTTTGGCAGAAGACTTCAGTTTCTCTGCATTGCGGGACTTTGTCATTGCAGGCCAAATGAAGAGGTTCTTCTTTTTCTAGGTAGCATTTCCAATGCAATTTCTTTGTTGGATGTGGTGAGAGAGTTCGAGGACATCATATACTGATGCTTGGATTTCTTGTCTTCAAAACGATCATCAAACAAGAGTGTTGAACTGTTATGGACTTGCTAAATATATGACTCCAACAAAGTGTGTCCCCACTTCCCTTCCTCCAGTAAAGTTTCACGCGGATTCTGGGGGGGGTTTACTTGACGATAAACTTATCGGCTTCTGCAAGGAGACCAATTCTATAATCACACTTAACAGCTTCAAAAGGGTTTTAGTCTTGAGTTCTTAATGACGTTCATCACTTCTTTCTGACCAGAATAGAGTCCAGCTTGGGACAAGTTATCCATATGGGCGGTGGTGCATCCAACAGTCTACTGCTTGGTTTTTGGCATCTTGTGTAGTGGCAACAAGGTTAAATTGTTCCATGAAGTCCTGCATGTACATTTCATTGGACTTGTTGTTGCACGGAACAGTACAAGCGGTCATCAGGCCAAGCTTAGCCTGGTAATGATTCCAGGGATGCTACAGAAGATGATGGCGTGGAACTGTATGAAGGTTAGTGAAAAGCTCACGGTAAAAGTGGGGACAGGTTTTGGACTAGTAGTTTGTGGCGGGCTGTAAAAAAAATGTTTAAGAGTTGACCGTCAGGTCTGTAAGCTTTATTAAAAGTCGACAAGGTCACACATGGCCTTGAAAGCCTTTGGTGATAAAAAAACACATCAACATCCTGTCGCCTGCCGTTCCCTTCGTGTTCTTCCAGACGGATGGTGTAATAAGTGCATAGCTATAGCTGTAGCAGAGGTTCACTATGCACAATGCGGTGTTCTTGTAGGTAATAGGTGACATCATATCATACAGTTGTCATTAATGTGTGAGTTCATATTCTTGGCGTTGTTGATCATTTATGGACGTACATTGGGTGATGAAAGGAAGCTGTGCGTCTAACAAAGTTGTCAATGCATCTTTTATCAATATCAGGGTTGGACCGTCCCAGTTAGCTTTAGGAACCCAACCAGCATTCGTACTGGTTAGAGACCAATTTTGACTCAGGAGGCACAGACTTCGAATCAGAGGGGTGGGGCTTTCACCCCTTTGCCATGTTATAAAAAATTAGCTAAAATAGTAGCTGGGTGGGATATAGCTAAATAGTCAAATAGTAGCTGGGATTCGCAGGCCTCCAGCACCTTTCTGTTGGGGAACTTTGGAGGTCCCGAAGCAGTTAGTCTTTCATGGTGACACTCTGCAAGGCATGCAAGGTGGCTTTTCTGTCAGGGAATGTCCCTTAGCCTTTTTTTCGAACAAGAACCAACCCCACAAGGCAGCAGGTACTATTTCACCATAGTTGGGTTGACCTAAATACCTATGGACCTACTTAACTCAATAAAAGAGATAAAGGAAAGAGAGAGTCGAAGTCACAGCACCAGTGGGCACCCACACTGTTTTTACATGACAAAAGGGAGGTGGGGGATGCTGTCTCCATTGTGGGAAAAGACAATCTCCTGCATCTCCTAATGTCTGTGTGGGGTTGCACCTTTACCGCCATACTAGGGATCTGTGTCCTGTAACCCAGATAGGCATCACTAACTGAGTCGTGATTATCCCGAGGATCAGGCGCCTCTAAATCCTACATTGGGATCAGAAACCTAGTATCCCAGACAAGCCATAAAGCCAACCTGCCAAACCAACCTAATTGGCTCGTCTGTCGAGCCAACCAGATTGATTTACCTATCCTAGCCAACTGGGTTGCGAAAGGATGGATGGAGATGAAAGGAGTAAAGTAGGTAGATTAGGTAGGGAGCACCCAGAGGGATGAGAAATTCACTGGGGAAATCCAGCACAAGCATGTAGAGGTGCAGGCACTCACATGTTTCATAAGGCTTCATAGATTTATCCTTCATTTTTAAGCTATTCCTCCAAATTTCAAATGTTTTTCACTCTTTCGGTTGAATCACTTATAGTGGCTTTAAGTTAACCTAAGTAAGAGAGAGTTGGAGTTCACGACACACAGCATTTAATAAATATGTGTCGCAACATATGTGAATTCGATGACACGTATCTCATTTCTTTTCTCGAATCGTATGAACGACTGAATGAGTCTCGGTTTCAACATCATATCACAAACTCACTCAGTCATTTCATTTTGGTATGAGGTTAGTGAATTGATCTAACCTGTCGTAATTGATACAAAATTATTGCTTGATATTGTTACAAACGCATCATGGACGTCAGAAATACCCGCTAAACACAAACAAATGAGCCTTGTGCACAAATGATCTGAATTTTATATAATAACACTAGCAGGGGACCATAGTGATATAGTGTGCACTTCCGGATAAAATTGTGATTTTTTACACACAGATACTTGAGGCATAGATAATTATGTGGTGCAAATTGTTTCCTTAACTTATAGGATTGAAATGAGGAATAGTTTACTTTATCTGTTATTCCTAGTTTTCACGTAATCCAACAAAATAGGTCACAGGTTAATAGAATCTAATAGCTGACAATACCTATTGACTTTGTTTGCCATTTTGGTTAGTAATCAAACACGTAAAAGAGTCAAAAACTATACATTTTTTTTTTTTTTTTTTTTTGGTTTCAACATCATATCACAAACTCACTCAGTCATTTCATTTTGGTATGAGGTTAGTGAATTGATCTAACCTGTCGTAATTGATACAAAATTATTGCTTGATATTGTTACAAACGCATCATGAACGTCAGAAATACCCTCTAAACACAAACAAATGAGCCTTGTGCACAAATGATCTGAATTTTATATAATAACACTAGCAGGGGACCATAGTGATAGAGTGCGCACTTCCGGATAAAAATGTGAATTTTTACACACAGATACTTGAGGCATAGATAATAATGTGGTGCAAATTGTGGTGCAATAGTTTACTTCATTTAAAAAAAAAAAAATCGTCAAAAAAAAAATTATCCATGTGTAAACCTTGAGATCCCGAGCGCTCGGGATCATGAAAGGGTTTTGGCAAGTGCTTCCATCAATTGTTTTGCTGCCTCGCTGTGAGTGATTCGTGGAAGTTTATAGCAATTTCTATTATGGGAGGAGATTCGTTTGTGGTGCTGACTTGTGAACGGTAATAATTCGTAAGCGGGAGTAATTCGTGCACATAATATGGAAGGTATCGAATAGATTTCTGAGACCATTTTCATTTACGGTTTTGCATGGGCACCGGCCTAAGGCCTTGGGGTGTGTGTGTGTGTGTGTGTGTGGGGGGGGGGGGTCATGGGCGCCGTGCTAAGACCCATGGGTAGATTACTGACATCATTTTTTTATATCCCATGTAGTACGAGTTTGCATGGGCTCAGCTAAGGCCGAGTGTCTTGAACAAGACTACGATAAAGCGATTTTGAAATGGTAATACCTTTACACGACTTCAAAATTTGGCAGGCTTGTACTATATGACGAGTTTATGTACAATCCTAACCCTAGCATATCGAGCTCTAACCCTAACCTCAAAACCAACCCTAGCTTTGAAACCTAACCCTAGCTTCGAAACGTAACACTTGCTTTGAAATCTAGCCCAAGCTTTTAAACCGAAGTCTATTTTCGAAATTCTAACTCTAGTTTTGAAACCCTAAGCCTAGCGCACATGAATCGCTAATGATTACTTCCTATGGGGTGTACACAAATTTGTTCTCGGTGATTGGCAAGAGGTAATTTGGGGGTCATCTGGAGAATTGTGTTAAAACTATGTTCGACGGTTTCTTCAAAATGCAGTATTGTCAGCTTAATTTACAATTCCACGTGCAATAAAAAGGTAAAGGTAAAGGTGACGGACCTGTGTACACAGGAACGGAGTGCCCATCTCTCTTTCGAAGCGATTGGGCCAGACTCCTCCATATAATGTTGCTGTAGTGGGATCGCCACACCTCATCTACGGCGAGTCTGTTACCTTCCCAGTATTGAATAATACCGGTACCCATTTATACACACTGGGTAGAGAGGAGTAAATGAGGGTAAATCGCTTAACTCAAGGACGAAACACATTGACCTCAGCGGGGCTCGAACCCACAACCTCAGCGGGGCTCGAACACTGATCCACTGGACCACATGTGCCCTCGTGCAAAAGACAATCATAAATGGAACCATTTAGCGTTCAAGCCATTTAGAAGATTTATGTCAGGATTTATTCCTCAATTATAACATTGTTTTACAGTTAACAAGCAAAGATACCCTATTAGTAAGCATGCCACATTACATTTATTTGACATTTTCCTGACTAAGAAGAAAAAATATAAAACCGCCATACAAATGCCATATTTGAAACCATCCCGAGACATGCAACTGAAATACGGATTTTTTTTTTAATTTATCAGTCGAGTAAAACCATCTTTCACGTTTCATGTGAACGGTGTGTTGTTTGAACCACTGACCTCAACACATGAATAGCGGGCTGGCGCACTGTTGAATTGTCGCTGATTGAAACTACAGGAAGTTGCATTTTACCCTTCGCAATAAGTTAAAGGAATTTTGTATAACAATAGAATACCTGTGTAGAATATGTGCATCGACAGGTGTATGCATTATTTCCCGCCATATTGCGAAGGGCAAAAAGCAACTTCCTGTTGTTTCAATCGGCGACTCAGACCCGCTATCAGCTTGTGCCGAATACTCACGGCGGGTCACGTAAATCATTGGGTGGGGAGAATTCACTTCGTGATCCCCATGTTGTAGAGACAGCCATTCCAGGGGGATTTTTGCACAAATCAAACTGCAACCCCGGTGAGCTTTTTACCCCCAACCCGAAACCGTGAGTCTGCCCATATACAGGGACTCACGAAAAGGCAAACATACGGGCGAATTGTAGGTGCCAATAAGGACACCGACATTTGTTATTCTGCAGGTGATGAAATCAGAGGGATGAGATGGAAATGATTAAACGCAATATTTAGACCACATTTGTTTTTAAGAGCAGCCCCCAAATTTTCAAAAAACAAAAAAAATGAGATTGTTACATGGGGGCATTGGTAAACTGGCAGTTAAACTATAACCTGTGAATGGTTAAAGCTTCGAAAATGTCTGTGTGTCACAAACGAACGATTTTGGAATTAGAAGAATAGTATCGGGGATTCCCGATAAAATTCAACGGCTGCTGGAAACGGCTCCTTCCAATGTGAAATAGACGGAATGAAGTAGCGCCATGCACGTGTCTACGCTCATCATTAGGGGTTTATTGGTTCAGGGCAAGTCAAGTAGAGGGGATCTTCTCGAAGTAGGCCCACTAATTCATACATGGGACGGAAATAAACGTAGCATTTCCCAGCTCTGCCGTAAAGTCCAATATGGGATCCCAATTCTAATTACAAAATCGCTTGTATTTTTTGTTAGCTTTCGTTAGAGGTATAGTTTCCTAGACAACATTACCAAACCGTAAAACTGTGGACAAATATCAACTTTTGAAAATTTGGTAAATTAAACATTTGAAAAAAATGTGCTATTATGCTTTAATACCTTCATTTCTCTGATTCTATGTAGCAGCTAAACATTCTATGTACAAGTTCAATTTCCTTGTTTTTTTATATGAATATTTATACAAAAAATGTGTTTTCTAGGGGGGCATTTGGACTTTCTGATTAGTGATACCATGATGTTTATTTGATTTAGGTTTGACAGCATGAAGATGTAATATCGTTTTGTCTTTTTGCTCGGTCGGCGATACCGAAAATTGCCCCACATGGCAGATAATGTTTCAACCTGTTTCCTTAGCGACCGTTTGGTTGTCAGAATTTTTGTAAAGTCCGGCCAATACAGCGGCGTTATGGCTTTTTCCCGGGGCCTTGTGAACATGTTATGTTACTCGCGGCACATTTTCGCATCGGTCAGTCTGCAGTGTGGGTTTTTTAACGTTGGCTTCCGACAAAATAATACCCACCACCCACCCTGGCCTGTGTTGCCTTTATGTGCCCCCCCCTTTTGTGTATGTTTTTTGATTAAACGTCAAAATTTTGTTTTCCCTCAATTTTGTTTTCTAATTTTGAGTTGCGTATAAGTTCCATTTGGTTAAATTCAAGTTGGAATTCCAATTTTTGCCAATGGCAATAACCTCAATAAACTTAAGGTTATTTTTTGTTAAGCTCTACAGGTACAGATGTGCTTCCAGGGGTTAGTTACTCCAGATATTATATAAGTTTTGGTATATAAACAAGTATATTATGCTTAAACTCGCATGTCAAAGCTAAGTGTTTATGTATATTGCTCATAAAGATAAAAAATATTTAAATCCGTTGCATCACAAGGTTTTCTGCATAAACAATCAAAAAATTCCTTAGTGTCATCAGCATATAATAATGTCGCCCTTGCTGAAATTTTTATAATTACTTGGTATTTCCTTCTTTACAGATAGGGATTGTCTGGGAGGGGGTAGATTGCATATTACGCAGCTTGAAGTTACAATTAATCAAATTTTGTTTGACACATTAATCAACTTAAACGGTAATTCTTTCCTCTAATGATAGGGATGCGGGGAGGGACCCGGGAATTTAAAAAATTTTTATACCAGTTTTGGAGTTGCAGTTAGGCTCTGCTTCGAGTTTTTTATATTACTTAAAGTTTTGTTTTGATCATTTATTTTATTTTATTGTAATTGCTAATTTATTCTTCAGCTACCTATTGATTTATTGGAAAATTAAATCCACCCTATGGCAAAAGCGATACCTACATTATATCTTGCGTCACATTCGTTTTATTGCTTCTGGGGGAAAATAAATAATATCGGTGACCTACAATATTGAGGGACACGTATTGTCAATACACTGTCCTTACACGGTTGACTGTAGGCAACCGATGGATTCGATCCTGGGTAAGGCTTTACTCACGGATCCGGCTTAACGAGGCTTTTACCTTAAAGGCCGGGGGGGGGGGGGGCGGAATACGCCCCTCGACATTTTTGTCGTATCTCGCCTATTTGTTTATTTTTTCACGCCGAAACTGCATGACGTTTTTTCTTTGAAGCTTGCGCTCGATTTTTAAGACCATTTTGAACAAAATCGGACCACGGTTATGACGCCGGCGTTACGTAATCGAGCACTGCGTGCGAAAAAAGCTGTTTCCCATTGAAATTACACGGAACAGCAGAAATAAATTTTTGTGGTAATGATACAGTTACATCTTTTTTTTATCTTATTTATTTTGATTTATTTGTTTACGAGCAATGTGCTTATACTTTGACACACATCATGGCCAAAATTTCCAACTTTGCTTGAAAACAATGGCGAAAAACCATGAATTTTGCGATGTTTTTATAAATTGTTCGCATTGTGGGTTGACTTCTGTTTGACGGTCACCTGTGACGTTACAGGTATGTTTGTCCTTTTTTTGGTATCAATGGACTCGGGAGCGGACCCGGCGGTGAGATGGGGTTCCAAAAATCCCGGCTCCTTTAGGGTTAAGGCGGCGGTGCAGGAGATATGGTCTTCCGACTCATTCCACATACAAGGTGAAAATAGGGCACTCGATTTCAGTTAATTTCTTCCACATAACCTGAATTATATTTCACTTTATCGCTTTATTCCGTTGTCATCTATGGAGCCCGGCCTAGTCTCCGGGTGGCCATCTCCTTCTCCTGGCATCCCCAGGTCGCGAGGGGGGGTGGGGGATGCATCTATGGCACGATTTAGGACCAAGATTTCGGCGAGATTTTTTTTCGCGGCCAAATTCCTCGACCCAACGCCCTTAGCGGGTTTTTTTTGTTTACTGTACATTTCTAATTTTTATGTATTTTATTGTTTGCGAAAAAAAGTGACAGAATTTCTTTTCTCGTTGTTTTTTTAAATTCTTATGTGTTTATTGTTTTTTTTTTTAATTTTTTAGTTTTTTAATTTTGTGATTTTTTTTCAAGTCTTATGTATTTTATACATTTTTGGGTTTGGCGAGAAAAAGTGACGAGAATTTCTTTTTCGTTGGTGTTGTTTTTTTAATTCTATGTATTTTATTGTTGGCGAGAAAAGGTAACGAGAAGAATTTACTTTTCTCGTGTTTTTTTTTTTTTAAATTCTTATGTATTTTATGTTTGGCGAGAAAAGGTGACGAGAATTTCTTTTCTCGTTGTGTTTTTTTTTTAAATTCTTATTGATTTTTATTGTTTGGCGAGATAGCCATAAATCTGTTTCTCGTTGTTGGATTGTTTTCCCTAATGTTTATATATACTTGTGTTGGCGAGAAAAAGGACGAGATTGCTTTCTCGTTGTGGATTTTTTTTTAAATTCTATGTATTTTATTTTTGGCGAGAAAAAGTGACGAGAACTTCTTTTCCGTGTTTTTTTCTGTTTTTTATTTATTGTTTGGGGCTAGGAAAAGGACGAGATCGGCTTTCTCATTGTGGATTTTTTTCTAATCTTGTTGTATGTTATTGTTTGGCGATAAAAAGTGACGAGAATTCTTTTCTCGTTGTGTTTTTTAATTCTTATGTATTTTATTGTGTTGGCGAGGAAAAGGACAGATCTACTTTCTCGTTGTGAATTTTTTTTTCTAATTTCTTCTGTTTTTTTTTTTATTTTTGGCGAGAAAAGGTGACTAGAATTCTTTTCTCGTTGTGTTTTTTTTTAATTCTTATGTATTTTATTGTTTGGGGCGAGGAAAGGTACGAAATTCCTTTTCTCGTTGTGTTTTTTTAGTCTTATGTATTTTAGTTGTTGGCGAGAAAAGGTTGACGAGAATTCTTTTCTCGTTGTTTTTTTTTTTTTTAAATCTTATGTATTTTATTGTTGGCGCGAATGGGGGGGATAGGACCGAATATGCTTCTCGTGGTGGAATTGGTTTCCATAATGTTATGTTTTTTATTGTTTGGGAGGAAAAAGTGACGAGAATTTCATTTTCTCGTGTGTTTTTTTTTAATTCTTATGTATTTTATTGTTTGGCTAGGGAGGAAAAGGACGAGATATGCTTTCTCGTTCGTGGATTTTTTTTTAAATTAATTCTTAAGTGACGAGGAATTGCTTTTCTCGTGTGTGTTTTTTTTTAATTCTTCTGTATTTTATGTTTGGCTAGGAAAAGGGCGAGATCTGCTTTCTCGTTGTGGATTTTTTTTTTCATAAAATTCTTAAGTGACGATAATTTCTTTTTCCGTTTGTGTGTTTTTTTTTTCATTCTTATGTATTGTTTGGCGAGGAAAAGGACGAGTCTGCTTTCTCGCTGTGGATTTTTTTCTAATTCTTAATGTATTTTTATTTTATTGTTTGGACGAGAAAAAGTACGAGAATTTCTTTTCTCGTGTTATTTTTTTCTTATATTTTATTGTTTGGCTAGGAAAAGGACGAGATCTGCTTTCTCATTGTGGATTTTTTTTTTTTGTATTTATGTTATTGTTTTGGCGAAAAAGTGACGGCATTTCCTTTTCTCGTTGTTTTTATTAATTCTTAATGTATTGTATTGTTTGGCGAGAAAAAGTGACGAGATCTAAATTATCGTTGTGGATAATTTTTCTAATTTTATGGTATTTTTATTGTTTGGCGAGAAAAGTGACGAGAATTTCTTTTCTCGTTGTATTTTTTTGTAATTATGTGCTATTTATGTTTGGCAAGGAAAAGTGAAGAGATTTCTTTTCTGACGTTGTGTTTTTTTTTTTATTCTATGTATTTTAGTTTGGCGAGAAAAGGTGACAGAATTTCTTTTCTCGTTGGTTTTTTTTTAAATTCTATGTATTTGATTCTTTGGCGAGGAATTAGGAACCTAACTCTGCTTTCTCGTGATGGATTGTTCCCCCTAATGTTATGTTTTATTTGTTTGGCGAGAAAAAGTGACGAGAAATTTATTTTCTCGTTGTGTTTTTTTTAATCTTATGTATTTTATTGTTTGGCGAGAAAAGGGCGATCTGCTTTCTCGTTGGGGATTTTTTTTAATTCTTTTAAGTTTTTTATTTTTTTCTTTTTCTCGTTGTGTGTTTTTTTTTCATTCTTATGTATTATATGATTTTTAAAAATTAATTTAGGGGAAAAGTTACATATGCGTGATTTTTTTTAATTCTTATGTATTTTATTGTTGGCGAGAAAAGGACGAGAATTCTTTTCTCGTGTTTTTTAATTCTTATGTTATTTTATTGTTGGCGAGAAGAAAAAAAGGACGAGATCTGCTTTCTCATTGTGGATTGTTTTATAATTCTATGTATGTTTTTTTGAAATGTAGACTCGACAATTTTTCTCGCCAAACAATAAAATACATAAGAAATAAAAAACACAACGAGAAAAGAAACTATCTCGTTCAATTTTTCTGCCAAAACAATAAATAATAAGCATATAAAAACACAACGAGAAAAGAAATTCTCGTCACGTTTATCTCGCCAAACAAGAAAAATACATACGAATTAGAAAAATATCCACAACGAGATGTAGATCTCGTCACTTAACTTTTTTTCGCCAACAATAAATATACATAAGAATTAAAAAAAAACAACGAGAAAAGAAATTCTCTGTCACTTTTTTCGGTTGTGTTTTTTTTTTTTAATCTTATGTAATTTATTGTTTGGCGAGAAAAAGTTACGAGAATTCTTTTCCGGTGGGTGTTTTTTTTAATCTATGTATTGTGTTTGGCGAGAAAAAAGGGACGAGAATTTCTTACTCGTTGTGGTTTTTTAATTTAGTATTGTATGTATGGCGAGGAAAAGACGAGAATTCTTTCTCGTGTTTTTTTTTATTCTTATGTATTTGATTGTTGCGAGAAAAAGCACGAGAAGCGTTTTCTTGTTGTGGATTTTTCTAATTCCTATATACTTTATTGTTTGGCGAGAGAATCGTGTTCTTCATTGTGCATTGAAGTCAACGACGAAAAAATATTTTTTTCCAAAAAAAAGAGTCCCGAAAAAAACCGGTCCTAATCTGCCGTATTAGTGCTTCCATCAATTTTATGGATTATCAATGCCAAAGATTGTGTGCAACAAATCACATAATCCATAAAAATTGATGGAAGAACTTGCCAACCCCTTAATGGACCCCAGCTCGGATTTTCAAGATTATACCAGGGGTCAAAATTTTAAAATGTTCCGCTTGTGTTGAAAGACACCATGATGTTTGTCCGGTTCAAGGAAATTCCAAAAGGTTTATAGTTTACACATCTATGGCTTATAGTTTCGGAGTATGGCGTTAAAAACTGTAATTTAAAAATAGTACAAAGAGTCAATTTTGGTGTGTACATGGGTCGCGAAAAGTTAAAAGCTTTGATTCAGGTAATGTATGCGTGCAAATTGTTTCCCTATAGCGTAAGGATTAAACTAAGGAAGAGGTGCCTATCTGTTATACGTAGTTTTCACGTTATCCAACAAATATAGGTCACAGGTCAATAGAATCCTTATATACCTCATATATAGACCCCTGTCATCTGAGTGGTTAAAGCGGCGGGAAAATTCAAATAGCTTCAAGAATGAACCAAAAATGAACTATGCCCTGGAAGAGCGGGACATAGTTCATGAACTATGGCCGGGACACCTCTTCCCAAGCCGTAAAAAGACTGTTCGTACGAAACTATTCCTCCTATTATGAGTGTACATATTGCAGCTGGTTGTAAGAGTGGAAATAAGGCATCCCCTGATCGTATTTGTTACTCGTACTGTGAAATGGCTGAATCGCAGCAGTCAGACCATCAGTATAATGCTTTGGGCTGTAGATGAAGAAAGATATGAATGAAAGGTCAGAGAGCAGCTCAGAGGGCCTAAAACAAACGGCAGGTTAAAGTACACCGTGAGATAGTCGAGGATTAAATTGACATCGATGACGTGGCCATCTGCAGGGCCATGTAAAACTGCCGAATTCGGAGCGCGATCATCGAGCAATGAAATGCAAGGAAAATTGTACGCAACTTGCCGACAAAAAAATGGCAGGAAGTCGATTACGGCGATCCGTTTTGGACTCCAACATCACTTCCTCAACACAAGAAAGGTTGATTGTTAATTCTTCACAAGTTTTGCACCCTAAGTTACACAAAATTGTTAAACCATGCATGCATGCATGCCATGCCCATACCATGGCCTACACATGGCGATCCTGTCGAGGGACCCCAGCTACAGGATCACCACAGGCGATCCTGTAGCTGGGGTCCCTCAACAAATATAGGGTTAAATACTTGAACATCAAGTTTAATCTTTAGCATCAATAGCTCCCCTTAGTGTGTTTATCTGCAAAGCTTAATTTGATGGAAAAGTAATTTTTCTTCCCTATATATGACCGTGGATTCCAACGACAGGATCATGATCATGATGATATAGGCCTGTGTTAGCATCCTGGCTTAGAATGTTCTTTTAACCAATTAGATGACAAGAATACCTATATATTCGGTATATAAAACAAATATTGACTGCTTTTTATTCGGAGCATGGTTGAAACTATAGGCCCTCGGTGATCTCGAAACCATACTATGCCCCTCGGCTTACGCCTCGGGGCATAATATGGTTTCGAGATCACCTTGGGCCTATAATTTCAACCATGCCCCTCATAGCAGACAATATTTGTATAATAGCTGCCAATTGCTGTTGACTTTATTCGCCATTTTGGTTAATAACAAAACACTTAATTTAGTCAAAACTATTCCTATATTTCATTCTATGAGCTGAACCAACAACTTGAACCACGTTTTACAAAAATTGGAGCAACTTTTAATTTTTGACCAATGTACAAACCAAAATTGGCTTTTTCACCATTTTTACAGTTTTTACCCCATAATTCCAAAACTATAAGCCATAAGTAGTATAAATTATACCTCTTTGGAATCTTTGTAACCAAACAAACATCATGGTGTGCTTTTCAACACAATCGGAACATTGTAAACTTTTTACTCCTGTGTAACCTTGAACTCCAAGCTGGGGGCCATGAAAGGGGTGTGGCAAGTGCTTCCATCAATTTTTGTGATTATCAATGCATAAAGTACTTGTGTACCAAAATTCACAGTTTAATCCAAATTTGCACACTCACATGAGATCTGTGCACTAGAGTCCCCCACTATTAGCATGGAATTTTAATATCAATCCACTGCACATACATTTGGAAGATTACTAGAGGTGGCACGATGGGTTGAATCTACTCTAGTTATCCCATTCTTCCCTCGATCCCCCGCTTGATATGTGCTCAAGAAACGTCCCAAGGCAAGCATGGAAACACTGACAACGACTTGCGGTTTATATAAAATCAATACTTTATTACTTTTCTTTCAGTACAACTTATTATGTTTGAATATTTTGTACACCCTTTTACCGACAATAAATCTTCCAGTTAATTTTTCAGCATTAATGGAAACAAACGTTTTTACTGTAATTTGTATTACTATTATTATTATTATGTTGCCTTTCCATTTAAAATCGAATTCTTATTATTTCAAAGTGTTGATATGTCAGATTGCAGCATCCAAATTCACGTAATTACGTAACACAGCATACCGAGACATTTGAAATCGTTGCCTTATCCAAAGTTCTGTTGTAGTTACTGCTCAAGTTGGACTCGGCAAAAAAGTTGAATTACATAGTGTGTAAAGTACCTGAGTTTACTAAAGGCCACGGTATTAATATACAAAGATGGCACAATTCGCCGTAGAAGTAGTGATGTAACGATGCTAATAACCAGGGGAGATGTCCAAACAATTTGTGTAGTTCAGGGTATGTGTTTCAAACCCCTTTGCACTAGACTTTACGCGCGTAACCTCGCACCTGTTGTACCTGTTGCCCAGATACCAATGTAAAACGATAAAAATGTAAATGGACATAATTATCACCTGATGCAGTCTGCATAGAGCAGCTGCAGAGCTACTGGTAGGAAATTTGAACACATAATGAAATACAAGGATTGTTTGGACACATAAGTGTGTTAACCAATCCTTGTACAGCGAAATGATAGGTGTGCGGAAAAGCAGTACCATCACTCTCAAATTCAGGCCGAGAATATTGTAGTCATCTTTTCGGCAGTTGTACCTGTCTTCATCGAAATAAGCATTCCAGCTTAGATTACTGCCTTAGTTCCTGTTAATACAAGATAAGAAAAGTTTTATTGTCGATTTTAAGACTATATAGGGCATAAATGTGTACTTCTTCCAATCAGATTTTGTTCCACAAAGCAAAGATATTGCAATAAATATTGTACCCAAATGTACCTCTCAAATTTCAAAATGGCGCTCAATTAATGCGAAGAGTACGGTACATTGTAAACGGTTTGTATTTTCCTTTGTTTTCTGTGACCGTTTCAGATTCCATTATGTGTTTAGTTCTACACCTACACAGGAGCGGTATAAGAAGGTTAAACACCTAAACACTTACAGAATGCTAAATAAGATCGTTTTGGTGTGAGGTTCTAAGAACAAAGTATACCCTTTATCAGGACCCTTGCTATTTCCTGGGCCTCGCACACCAGGGACTCTAGCAGCAAAGATTGCTTGCTTGTGGCATCCTGCCAAACACACTTCTGTGGGCAGACCAGCCGATATCAGGATGCAGTTTCATTCAAAAACAGCCTTGAGGCGAGACATTTTGTCTAGAAATCTAGACATATTATTATAATAATTATATTATACGTATTTAAAAAAAAAGGTATAAAGTGCTGCTTTTCGTGATATAACATAATTTATAAGTTTATAATGTCACAATTGCCAAATACATGTAGCACTTGAAAATTAAATTCCAATCAGTCTTATTGTCTCGGCCTTATTAACAGATTTCAGCAGAAAGTAGAGCCGTAAAAAGACACTAGTTGAAATTAAACCTGAAATTAAATCTGAACACCAACTTTATTTCTTTTATTGTTCTTTGTTAAAACCCTGGTTTCTTCATTGTGTTCCTCTCTGGCATCTTGGAGGCCGTTGGAAAGAGGGGAAGGGTAACCACATTAGAGCGTTGTCCGCACATTTGTGGCTGTTCCATTAGTTTCAGCAGTAAAATTCCCAAAATTTACATGAATTTCATGATTATTGTCCCCCTGAGAGTGAGTTATTTCTGGTGCTTTCACAAAATAATATTTTGATTAGTTCAGTGCATGATAATACATTCCCTTTGATCTGTACAGCTTTCTTTTGTTTGAAAATGGTTTAATCCCACATTAGTCATGTCCACACGGTCGAACATAAGTCACTTATTACCGGTGTGAAAGCGCATATAGTCCGGCAGATATTATAGTCCGGTGGGCTATTGTTCCTAGGGACAGGGGTCCTTCGGACCCCTGTCCCTAGGAACAATAGCCCTAACCGCTCCTCCGGACTATGACTCCTCGGTACAGAGGTCCACTGGACAACTGCCCCTAGGAA
>JAMKCH010007584.1:0-60232 GCA_023653785.1 Ophioderma brevispina | reverse complement strand
AGCAGGATATCATATCAGCTTCCCTGAGGTCTGGAACCGGAAGCAGTATAAGGTGTATGTGCAGCAGTGACTATTTGTGCATCGAGAGAACTTGACAAGTTTCATGCCAGCGTCACAACAGTGATTGATTTCTTGACTAACCTCTTTTATGAGAGGAAACTGGGTTATAGCGCCTAATTAACACTGGCCCAGATAGGGAGGGGCGGCGGGCTGTTTGAGCGTCGGCATTATCATCATTTTTGATTCTAGGCAATGGAGCCCATACATCGCTCTCTCCATTTGATTCTAGACGCAGCGTTTCCCGGAACCACCGTGTGCGTAGCTCAACGACTAGGGCTTTGGCGGAACTCTTTCAACATGTTTCCGTAGTGAATACCAGGTACTCACCTAAAACGCGCCCCAGATATCTATGATTTAGCCAACATTATTAACATGTATCGCATGGAAAAACCCCTTCGAAGGTTTCAACGGGGTTGGATACTGACAACATACGAAACAGCATACATCTGAGCCAAAACGTGAATTTTATGAGTTTATTTAAATGACCCGTGACGGCCACGATAGGCATCAGAGGGGGGGAAGGATGGGCATTGGAGGGGAAGGACAAATGATCAGATGATTAAGCCGTCTTCGAAAGCATTCGGATGCCGGGAAACGTCATACAAACAATCTTTTCTCTTCAAATTGATACCAAATTTTTACCGATTTTGAGTAATTGTTTGTGCTTACAATCGAACATTATTCGCTACCCAAAAGTGTAAATTTAGAATTTTTTGACGTTTGTTATTTAAGTAGGTAAGGTTGACCCAGGCTTAAGAATTATATTTTTCAACACTAATTAATTACATCCCGCTTAGCTCAGCGGTTAGGCCCTCGTCCCGTGGGTTCCTGAGACTCAGGTTCGAATCCCATCCAGGACGCACGATTTTTTGTTTCCTTCCTCTTTCATCTTCATATAATTAATAATTTAGGCCCTAAGTGGTATCAAAGTTCTATAGATTTTTATTTAATTTTTTCTGGAAAAATACGTGGTATAGTTACGGTTCGGACCGTAATCAATGAATACACTCGGTCAAGACGAAAGTATTGTCGAAACCGACCCAAAGATGGTGAAAAGCTGGCCACACACTAACAATATTAAATCATTAAAATGAATGAGAAAAACATCTGCAAATCAGTAGGTGGAGAGGATGCATTTCCCCGTATTGGTTACTGGCCTCCTCTCACCACCAGAACCTTCATCACCACAATCATTCTCCAAGCGAAGGAGCATCACACAAACTTTGTGCAACATCCAAAACATTTCAAGACATATACCTACCAGTACATTGAAATCCCATCAGCATGCCTTCAACAACACCCAACGGCCCTTGGAAGTTATTTGGAATTTTCATTATTGATGAGAGATGCCATTTATTGGCGCCTGTCTATCCCATCATAGCCCCCCCGGATTCGCCCCGGGGATGCGCCACAACATCTACAAATATACAGCTGGCCCCTTCATCTGGCCGAACGCAACACATGGCATCTAGGCCCGACTCTCTAGTTTCCAAGAAAACTCTGGTTAATAGAGGAGTTTTTAATTTACGACGCGCCTAAGTCACATATTCGAAATTTGGGATGTTTAGAGTCGTCATGAATTTGCTGACGAGATGGTCCCCAGTATCTTTTTGTCCCGCCGAACGAAGTTTCGGGAGGGGACTATAAAATGGGCTCCGTCCGTATGTCCGTCCGTATGTCGGTATGTCCGTCCGTATGTCTGTAAGTCCGTATGTCCGTATGTATCTCCGTGATAAAAATGTTAACCTGGAACATTTGGGCAGATCTTTTTTTCTGGTATGTGGGTCTAGAGTAGCCAAACTTTGGTATATTGTAGGAGGGGATACCCCCTACTTACCATGTAATGCATTCCCCCAGGGGTCCTCCCTGGGTCTGTCAGCGGGTAGGGAAAAAGTCAAGGGAAAAAGGTCAATACTGCAACAGCAATGTCAACATTGTGTACAATTTATCTGGAGTTCTGTAAGAGGGCACGCTGATTTAACTTGGTGGAAAGAAGCAGTTGAATGAGTTCTTCAACCTGATTAGATTTTGGGTGTAAAATATTCTAATTAAGTATCTAATGTTTGCATACTTTATGAAATTTTTCCCGCAAGGCTGGGTACAAGTTTTTCTGGAGTTCTGTAATCGTTGTATAATGATGTAACTGGTGGAAGGAAGTGGGCTGAGAAGTTCTCGCTATAAGATTTTGGGTGAATTTTTTTAGTTCTAGTTGTTTTACATGTGGGTCATTCTTTTGGGTTGCAGCCTGTTTATCATTCTTGAAAATGTGAAAATACTAAATTCAATGTTTCGCCGCTTTCCAGACCCCTATGGGTCCCCAAATTTAAATGTGGATCACATATTTTTTCAAAATAGTGTTGCCACATTGAGTAAATTATCATATTTTTACAAATTTAGTGAATTTTTCAGGATTTTTGCAGCTGAATTTTAAGATTTCTTGAATTCTTTTCTTGAGTAACCAGTATTTTTGTGAGTCTAGTGATGGCCAAAATTAAGGTGGGACTGGTGCAGTTTTAGTTGTCATTTAGTGACGGATATCGGCGGGGACATATTTGTTACGGCATCACGACTACGAAGTTCGCCTTGTTTTAGGGTTAAAAGATTTAACTCTTAAGGTTGGTATGCTTGTTGCTTGGTCTCAGGAGCAAAGAAGTCGCAGACCATTCAGAAAATGAGGATTGATCAAATGACAATCGCATCTCGTGTTATTTTTTCAACATTTCAGAGTTGCTTAAGCACAGTCGACTCTGTAGGTAGGATGTGTGCTAGATTGATGCATATCCTGCTGAAAGGAAAATATGTGTATTTTACTATATGAAAGCGTATTGGGTTCGAATCAAGGAATATACGGAAAAAGAGAAATCCTTGTTTATTAGTTTTAAGGGGCCTTTAAGCAGTAACCAAAGACCCATTGCGCGATGGCTAAAAAAGTTCTCCAAGAAGCTGGAATTAATACTCAGCAGTATACAGCACATTCTACCAGAACTGCATCCGTTTCAGCAGCAGGTTCTTTGCAAGTTTCCGGTGGATGATATATTACACGGCAGGGTGGACTCTGAAAACACATTTAGGGTTTTCTTCAAAAAACCTATAGCTTCAGAGACAGATTTGCTAAAGCAGTTCTCAAAAGGTAAAGATGTTTTCCTTCATGTTTAGGGTGTTTAATCAACAAAGTTGATGTGGAACACTGGGCAGACTAAGTATTTATATTTACACTTAATGTTGCACCTAACAGGGCAACTCAGGTGGCTATATTTACAGAGTATTAAATGAAACTGCGCAGATAGCTCCAGTGGTGTGCCTATCTTGATTTTATTACAGGTGTTTTGCAACTTAGCTGCTTATAGTTGAGGCCATAGTGCTTTAAAATCTCACGTAATCTCTCCGCGAGATTTCGAAATAAAATAAAGATTAAATGAGAACTTACCGTTTGAAATTCAATCTTTATTATGAGAAATGGGCGTGAGAGTTTAAGTGCCCTCCTCTCCCATGCCCATAAAGGTAGTTTCAATGGTAAGTTCTTCATCTTTCATTTTCACAATCTACTAGAGGCCTCATGGGGTCTCTGCGGCCAACTAATGGCCTCACATCTTAAAAATTGACCACTTCGCGGACAATCTCACGTAAACTCTCACTTCCCATTTCTCCTAAAATAAGATTGAATTTCAACTGAATTCTCATTTAATCTTTCTATTATTGGTTCAAATTGTGGCAAGTTTTTTTTTGAAGCCTTCTGATCGGGTTGGTCCGATTCAATACCTTCAACCACGGGCAAGTTATGGTGCAATTTAGATATGGTAAGAATTTTTGTACATTGTGCCACCACCCGAGAAATTCGGCAGCCTCACGGAATAAAAAATTGCTGTTGAAGGAGGTTTTGGCAGATACTGAATTCGTCCCTAGATTCGCATTGAATACAAACGCTAACAAAACTTTGTTTAAACAACTGGTATAAGTTTCAACTCAAATTAATAACTGACTATCGTGTTCGAGCATTATTGATGTCGTTTTAATAATATCAAATCAAACAAACACGACTTGCATTGGAAATTGTTAAGCAAGTTTTGGACAAGGGGGGGGGGGTGGGGGGGGGGTGAATATGCACCTTGAGTCAAGGCATCTTCTCTGGTCAATGTAACAAATACTACTAAGTTACCTATGTTCCTTATCATTGTCGAGGATCGATACTGCGGGCCCATTAGGGTAGACGTTTTCATATAGAAGTCCCATGGATCAAATGAGTATTGCCATCCTTCCGTCAAGCGCTACTGCACACGTCCAACAGCGCAGGGCGGAATCAATTGTAATACCCATTTGCATCCATGGGAACTTCTATATGAAACGTCTACCACTATTTGAGACGTGCTGACATACGTCGTTTCGTGAGCTCATCAATGAGATACGCCAAAACCCAGAAGTACAATTATTTAGAAATTATTGGGCCCATAAAGGGGGGGGGGGGCGGTTTTTGTTTTCCTAATAAAAGTTTCCAAAGTGTGGAACCCTGAATTTCTTCATCTGCGTTTGGCAATGACAAAACAATGGCCCTGGAGATGGTTAAGGATTTTAATAACTTTTTATTAATTTTACACTGGACTTTGTCTTATTTCCTTGTGAGATCGCGTATTTGTTGTCGAATTTGGTTGTTTGAGAATATTGCCCAGATTCTATCCGCCATGCACCTCATGTCTGCAACAATGTGCAGGGAACGTGGAACATAACAACTGAGTTCCGAATTCAATTAATTACTTGGATACGCATGATTTGCCAACCTTTGGCAGAAGGTTGAAATTTCTGTTGAGTATTCCGCATTAGTTTTGCGAGAAGAATAATTTTTAAAACTAATGGTTTGCCCAATTCCTGTAACATCATAGGCTACAGTAACACCATAAGCCAACCATCCTATCTTATCTAGAGTGCTGAGCAAATTACTGTCAACCGCTTTCACTCAAGCGATCTCTTTTTGACTCTCGATTCACCTCCTCTCAATAGTCCGTAAAATTTCTTCTGGGAGAAACTAGTTTTTTTCCACAGCTGTCATCACATGTTTGCCCCTTTTTCTATCCCAAGTTTTAGCAGATAAGGTTGCATTGAGATTCCTTGTAGTGAGAAGTAAACTTTCTTCTTCGATACGTTGAAAAGGGTAATTTCCAAAGCAGAAACTGAGTTACGACGGGTTGAGGTCTTGAATATGATAGCGTCATTTGACCTTTACGTTTTGCGCGTGTAAATGTCCTCGCCACCGGGACCAATTACAAACACGTCAATGTCCAGCATACCACCTCCGATGACTTTGTATTCCAAGATGAAATTGTGAGAATCGTGGAAATCTTCGTGACGACTGTCTTGCTTTCCCTAATTTCAAATATAAAAGTACTTCGGGCCTTGCGTTGGCTCCATATATGACGCCATCTTGCGATCATGTACGGAGTCCTTGCTTATAAGCGTACGGCTATCAAAGGGGCGCATTGTATCCTCATGGGACTTCTAACTCTTCTTGTGGTGTTTCGTCATTGTTGGCTGATTGGAAACGATTCCTGGTATCATCCATGTAATCACTAAGTGGATATAATAATATAAGAAATTGCCATTATTTTGTCGAAGTAAGTAACCGTGTAAACATGCAGACATGATGTGATCAAATTTACAACACGTGCACAAGACCTGTACTGAAAATGGTGTCCAAATCCAGCACTTGAGATTCAGAGAGATGAACAGATGTTTGCGTGTATAGTAACTGTAGTCTTCCAGATGGTATAATGTTAGAAATGTTGCAGATGGTGAAACTTAAACTGTTATAATAATGTATGCTTCGGTTGACCAACTATCTCCGTGCTCGGATATCATAGCCGATGTCCTTCGACTGATTTGCGTTGTACAATGGTAAATTTCCAAATTACATAGCGTTTGATAAACATACAGAAACAATCCCATGCAAGCGTCGTTCAACTTAGTTTTGGTTGTATGGTAGTATATGCGTCCACGTTTCACAATCAAATGAATGCATGGCTCACATCTACATTTGCTCCAAGAACACTGATCACTTTGGTATCTGGGTACCCTACGCGATACCGCCGAAATCGTTTTGTCACTATAACTCCACCTTGTGTATATTTTATGAACTGTGTTCTTAGCTAAGAGCGAGGATTGTATTTGAAATAAATTATAGTTTGGAACAGCTTGCAACTAAGACCTTTTAAACAACAAGTTACAATGGACAATCCTTTATTATTTCCAATCATTATTATGGGAAGATGGGAACCACGTACTGTATCAATGTGGCCACAGATGGTATGACGTTCGTGTGCGGTTTTACTTCATCTTCAATTTTAACTTTATTTTCATTAAAAAATCAAAACCAAGACAAATAATCATCAACAGAAACAAACATTATGGTTATGGAGTAAGTTTTGACCAAAAGGCCAAGAACAAACCAACTTGGATCAACCCTAAAATAATGTTTTTACAAGACAGAAAACAAAGGCCTTCATTCAATGTACAATAGTCGTAATTTTGTACATGTAATGTGAAATATTTCACGTTTAACATTTTTAAATTGAGTACGAATAAGATTACGGATTTCGAGATTTTTTAGATGTTGGCCCCATTGTTCCTAGGATAGGACCTGTGTTCGCACAGCACATTGATCAGTGACACTTCCTTATTTCGGTAAGATTGTAATTGATTTGATATTTCTCGTGCTATGCTTATGCATGTCAGAGCGTTTTTGTAAGAAGCCATATACTCGGTAATTAGTTGATAAAGTATTTATTCATGGAACACAAGCTCTATTTTATAAATCCACTATAAAGGCGTTATAATCTGCAATTAGGGGTGTAGATTGCTTCTGTAATGGCTATTTGATATTGTTTATTGGTTGCCCCTTTTTGAAGCTCTGTGTTAGTTTATCAAGGACGTTTTGCAATATTCCCCATATTAAGATTCCATAATTAATAATAAATTAGATTAAAATATAAGGAAATAACGTATAAACAATCTGGTATGTTTAGTTTAATTTAATAACACCAATATTTTTTCGATTGTGTTGGTATTGATTATTATATGACATTTCAAGTAAGATTTTACTCACTACAGAAATAGTTTACTTTTTACTCTTTCAAGATCTGTATTTACAATTACTTTTAATTACACCTGTCGTTCTATCAGTTTGATTACTTCCTCAAGTGGAGTTTCTGTGTATCCAATACCATGTACATGTAATTTGTTTTTTCTGGCATTTACGGATAATTTATGGTCTCCTTTACCAAATGGCTTGCTTCTCTTAATTCTAGATAAGTGTCTCGAATTAACGTTTTCTTAATGCGACAAAATATTGTAGTGGTCTCAGCACATAGAAGTCTACTACAGTTATAGTTTGCAATATAGGACTTACATCTAAGTAATAAATAGCAGTGGCCTAGTATTGAATCCTGTGGTATACCACATCTATTTTGAGTTCAGTATTCTCCGTAATTGATAATGCACATACTGCTCTCATTGCTTAAAAGTAGCAACAGATATTTTTCCCTATCAGGTGTCCCTAAAAAAACTCGAAGTACTGATTTTTTGCCCTGATTTAAACCCTTTCCATCAAATATACCCCATCTGAAAGGAGTAAGCCTGAGAAATGTTTCTTTTGGACAAAAATTGTCGCAAATTTCTAATATCGTATAGGAGCAATACGAAGTTCCGCCTATGTTTTATATTGATATAAGCAAATCAAATCACCTTTCTCCTCTCTTTTAAGACATTTCTGTATGCCAAATAAAGGTAGGAATCTATTGAGTGTCATAGGCTATAGAACACTGACATTTGGCTGCCTCAAAATCTCTCATTGCACCTTAAATAGTTTTTGCTAAACCAAGTTGTAAACAACTCCAGAAACCCTTTTAATTTTCTGTAATAATATCATAGTGGTCTCATTTCCCAAATCCTGCTTGTAATTCTTGTGGTTCATTAACCCAAATAAACGCCTTTTTGAATTGATTAATTGGAGATCATGGTAAGTGGGCGTAATATTTCATTACTTCTCTTTCTTACAATACGGTTGTTTCAAGTCATCATATCCTGCCCTTTTGTTTGATTACCTTTTCAATTATCTTTTTTTTTTTATTTTAATTATTTCCCTTTCGACTGTTGGTTTCCTATATACTACTTGATTATCTGATTTGAAGATAATCATAAATAATATAATTTTTTTTAAAAATCTTTAACTTTTTGGAGGCAAGTTGGGACCGATATTGGTGACAAAGTACCATATCACTCCTGTGACAATGTACTCTGTCGACAAATGTTTCCGTCCATGGCCAATGATTTGGTTACTCGATGCCCCATTTTTATTTGGCATGTATTCCTTGGCCGATTCAAATTTTGTTAAAGTATATTGTTGCGCTTTGATTTGTGTAATATTTTTTTCTATAAGTTTTAAATTTTTGAATGCGGTCCTTGTTTGGAGATTGAAGATTCACTTTTTCATATAGTTTATTCTTATGTCGATGCTTCTGTAATAGCCTATTTTAGCCAGGGTGGTCTTGGTTTTTTTTCTGTTATTTCTACATTTCTTGGAATGCATTCATCGAAGAACTCGGTACATTTATCTACAAACGTGAGATATCGACATCAGCATTCTTGTTTCAAGAATTTCGTTTCTCACTTGAACATTTGACAACCTGTTTTAGTTTTGCATATTTTCATTATTATAAATTATATATCATTTTTTTCTCGTTTTTAGATTATGTTATTCAAATTTGCATCAGTTTTTATCAGGTTGGCATATGATCGGTGATATCATTAATTAAAAATAGCAGATTCACAAGTTTTTTCATTATTCATTTATATCTTGTCTATAATGCATTGTCGATTCTCGTTGGTTTATAAATAGATAGGTACAAAGAAATGGAATATATAAGTCAAGATATTCGTTATTTGCCTACTACACTATCATCTTTGAGAAAACAAAAAAAAAAGGAAAAAAAAGATTCATATTGGTCTCAGTTATATAATGCAACTTTTTTCTGCGGCTACGTCTGCATATCAAAAATCCTATATGGATGTGGGAGCTAAGTAGGGACTACGCCACTATAGATCCTTACGTTATTGTTGTCTATTTCCAACGAAGCAGGATTCCGTAGTTAGAGGAGTGGCACAACATAAATTTTTCTAATTTATATTGACATTTTTTGATATAATGAATGCGTACACTACCTTTAAAGGGCCGTATGTTCATATACTTACTGGTTATCGGGAAGATGTAAGTATTCAGGGGGTTTGTCTTTAAATGTGTTTCCGTAGTCAGATTATTATTTTACGAGTTATCATTTTCTCTAATAACGATAAGCGCCGGCAGATTACCATGTTGGGTTAACTTGTTCTGCCATGTTTGTTGCCTTAGAGGGAATAATAAAAAGCACAGCAAAAGAAAAGAATACTAATAGGCATATCTTTTGTCCTATGGGCCTAAACTTCTGAAACGGTGGTAGATGTTCTACAACAATCACGTGAAACATTCAGCAGGCGCACCACACACACAGGAGGGGTTGTAAGGTATTAAAAATACAGGTCAAAAAGTCACATTTCAAATGTTTTAAATACAGCCCAATGCAGGCTGAATTTGAGTGGTTTTCACGGTGTTGTAGTTCAATGAAAGGAATTGCAACTGCTCATTCAAAAAAGTGCTTGTCCGATTTACTGAAGTGAACTTGGCGACACAGTCCCCCCATGAAAAACATGAATAAAATGTTGAGCAAAAACAGTTGGTAAAGAAATATCTGACAAATTTTTAACAATACAATTACAATGTGTCAATTAGTACTTGGACCATGGAATTTGAAGTCAACCGGTATTTACTGTCTTTTTCAGAAACGTCATATATAATGAAGCTATCATGCTTTTTTACCTCTAAAGAAATAGGCCTATGCTTATTTTTACACGCAATTATGATAATGTGTAGGCCTACTATATTATACTTATAGGTCAAAGATTACGGGCGTTTGAATTCAATCCCATGATGGCATAGAACGTGCTTATACCATTAGGTACTAAACACATGTCAGTACTTAGGGATAAAAAGCGTTCCAAAAGTTTAAGAACACAAGACATTCATGATCATGCAAAAAAATTTCCCTAAGTATTAATGCTTTATGGGCTAAAAATGAGGTTAAAGTTCAGGGTTTTTATGTGTTAAGAATAGCGATTTTATGTAATCCAACATACCCTCTCGAGGTGAATTTCCCAAAACTGGTGCATTGTGGGATTCTCATTAAACACCCTATGGATGGACTGGAGTGGATATTATTGCACATCATTTGAATATTCAAATATTCCAAGTATAGTCCACATTCACCGATTCGGAGATGGACATGCACAATTTTCTGTCCTGATAACGTTATCAATTTCCATTTGTACTTTCAACTCAATCTAAAGTGAATTCCCGAATGTTAAAAATAAATGTCCAAACGGAATATTCAAATGGAATAGGCCTATCCAAACGAATGTGCCGTATCATCCAATCTCAAATCTCAGGAAAGAGCACACAACAGAAGTAACCTGGTAACAGTCGGCAAACGTGATCCGCCAGCTCAGCCGAGGCGTAATTCAGTTCATTAATTATTGTGTCGCATTCTCGAGGGTTGTCGTCCTAAAGTTCAATACTTCCACATGTTCAAAATCATTTACAAATCACGTTTATGTTGTAGAAAATAAAGCTTTCAGTAAACGAAGTATTCAAAGCATGCATCTTTCATGATCTGAGTAAAGGGACAATACGCAAAAAAAATCAAATTGATAATAAAAATATTATATTTTTTTTAAAAAAAAAATAAAAAAGCGATAAGTCTATAAAGTTACTATTTCTCGTCTCTTTGCAGTAAACCTGAAGGCTGGAAATGACCAGGTGAGAATAAAAGGATATAATAATATGAATCTATACTAACGTACGGCGTGTAGGATTGATTTATCGTTGGGTTCGTTGGAAAACAAGACAGCCGCTATTCCAGACTCGAACCATCCCACACTGCACCCCAGCTACCTTGGTTTACCATGCGTGCCTTCGAATCAACCTTACTTATATTCTAAAATAAAGTAGAACTATATAATATTCCAAACCAAACAATTAGAAAAATAAAAATGAAGGTAGTACAACTGAATACCAGTTGGATAGGCCTTAGCTGGAAACAAAGTACTAGGTTTTGTACTTAAAAAATACGACAATTTTGCTCGAAAGTTTTAATATAATTCAACTGTCATAGTCCACATCTATTGTGCAAATAAACGTGATCAATCTCACTCTGGCAGCTCCCTCCCTCTCGTTTTTTCGTTTCCTCTCCCCCACTCCCTCTCTCTTTCTCGTTTTCTTCTTTTCTGTTTTTATACATGAAACCTTAAAAAACCCGGCACAAACACCTAAGGTCATCAAAAAGTGGGCCGTGCGAGCCGACGATTGCGGACCACAGTTTGCGAGGCAAACACACGGCCAAAAAATCCGAAGTGACATGCAAGTTGGTGGTATGAAAATACATCATAATATTTTCCGCCTCTTATGGACACATTTTCTTCACGCCAATAAATGTATACAGTTGCAACGACAACAGCATCCCGCTGACCATGACCATGACAGGTACGACATGACAGCGGCAAATGTCCATGAAAAATGACAGAAAAAGTTGCCAGCAGACGAACAGGCTAACAACAATTTCGGCTGTAGCTGTATAGTGACACGTGACGTGTTACCGTTCTACTGCTCTAGTATTATGTGTGGAAGTCACTGCATACTTGTCCGAACTATTTCCAGTCTCAATGGTGAACTGTCTGTTGAAGTGAACACATCGCCGCAAATGCTCAGGCTTTTGGAAGTTCCAGCTGACATGATAATTTTTTGTTAGGGATGTGAATATCTGGAGAAGCCTTGGAGCGATTATGGATTACCCGGTTTTACTGGAGCGGATACTGATTTACTTAGCCAGTTTGAAACCCATTTTTGCGACTTTTAAATCCGCCGTTGAATAAATGTTGTTCTATTCTGTTCAAAGAGGTCAGAGTGTTCGGCATTTGGAGCTATTTGGATATAGACAATACATGTAAACTATCTGTAGAATGCGTTTCGCTCAACTTCGGCGGTATGAGATCTTTCCAGAATATCTTCAAACATGGATATGAATTCCTGGGCAACAGGAAGAAGACATTCGGCCTAGATTGGCAAAATATAAACTGCATACCACCAATAGGTCATTGCCTATTGTAACATGAATTAAAAGAATATATTCCTCGTATGGTATAATATTTTTTGATAGCGTGTTTTTCTTGCTAATGTATGAAAAAAAGTGAGTAAGTACACATTCACCGCGGAATAAAAAGTCCACGGAGTGTTAATTGGAGAGTCAAACAAATGATGTTTGCTATGCCTAAAAGTGGTGGTATGGATTGAAGAGACATGGAACGAGACGACAGACCCTTGATGAGGGGGGCGTTCTTTCGTGCAGACGTAGGGGGATGAATAGGCCTTGCACACGCTTTTATTAATTGACGAGATTCTGGATATCAGTGATTCCCCTACGAATAAGTGGGGGGCTTATTTTGAAGATAAGCGTTATTTTAAAGATAAGCTTAAGCAGCATCTTTTGTAAGACCTGCCGATTTCAAGATTTAACGCTATTATCGTTTTAAATGTCGGAATTTGTCATCTTATCCTAAGCAGTAATAGGAATATTTGCTACATTGTATGAACTCCATTTATGTATGGGATCTTCCAGTCAAGGCAGCTTATAAGTCTGGCTATAATAAAGCTTTGGTGGTGGTCTTCTAATCATCTTTAGGAGTACACCAAGACCGATGGTATATATCTGATCAGCGTACTTTTTCGGCAGATTTTGCTGAAGATTGGATTAGCCTAAAATGTCGTACCTATCTCGCTCTATCCTGTTCTGGAGATCTTGGCTTCTGTACTATCTCTTTTGGATATATAGCTGTACCATCCCGACTCGAGCACAAAATGGTATGTGACTCTTCTTTGTTTCCTTCCCAAGATAGTCAGGGTACAGGTTTTCAGCAGTGATTGATTACGATCCTAAACCGATAAAATGCAAATTTATCCATAGTTTACGCCGAGCATTGTCAATGGGGAACTAGCATGAATCTTATGATGACACGTGTATTTTTCGACTTAACTTGCTTTCAGGAAAGTGGCATTAAAACAAAGTGTATGCCACTGCTCTAAATGTTATGTTAATTACTTAAACATTGGTATCCACTATGTAAATTTTCGAGCAAATTTGCTCTTCGTTTTTCAAAACCAAGATAGGTAATCTGGCTCGTGTGTAACGGTTAGTAGCTATACTATCACGCCAGATCATGCATTTTTAATAAAGAACTTTTTTTGGAGAAATTTATATACAGCACTCTGAGAAACGAAATGCAAAATCTTTGCACGAATTATTAACATTAAGACATTGAATACCAATGGATTTACACAGGTCTGCATATAAATGTTGCTTTACTATTTCAAAGTTGGCAGACTTCGTGTTGTGACATTAGTCTTCAGAATGGGTCAGAAGTTTTGCACAAACATGAAACTTCTACTTTGATGGTATATTTTGCTTATTGATAATTAACGTCCTACTTTTGTTTCGTATTGTGAACTGGAATCCAAACTCAAATGTGCACTTTTTCCTGCATGTTGCGATGTTTTCTGGCTCTCACACGAGGACTTCATGATCTCTGTCTCCGCGAGCAGTCAACAACTCAGTCTCCAGGGTGATACGCATGAAATGCCAAGTTCATGCATGGGGTTTAAGACCGTGACACCCTGAGAGCGGTGCTGACAACATGTTTTATGGGCCGGGCCAACCCTATAGGGGCATACATGGCGTCGTGCAAAACAACCGGGTTAGCATAATAACATGAAAGACAATATAATATCGTATAAATAGTAGACACAGCTCAGTTTGTCTGTAAACTTAAAGTATGTTTGTGCTGTCAACTTATAAAAGCTGATAATCTTAATATGTCTCACCGATATGCATCAGATTTGTTTCCTATCATGTTATGTTTGCATCCGTTATATCATTGGCTTATCATCACGCTTTTGCAAATTTCACATTCATGACATTGCACGATCTCAATCGTGGCAATACACAAAATACAATACAAGCAGACATAATGTAACCATAGTAAGTTTGTTGTGTAGTTTGGGAATTCTTTTAATTTGTTTGATATTTTATTATTTAACCTTATATTAAAATGTAGGCAATTGCAAAATATAACATAAATCAGCACTTTTGTTTCCCATTGTATATTGTTTTTTTTTCCAAAATGGTACCTACTGAAAATAATTCCTCACAAAATAGTTGAAGACAGTCAAAGCTCTTTTTAAAGAATCAAGTATCAAACAATTTCATTTTTGGAATAAATAGGATTTTTTTAAGACCGGTCTAACAAAAAAAAATATGCACTTTTGCATTGAAATAGCTTCTTTCGTGATTTTCCACATCTGGAATTTCAAGCATAGTAAAAATGCCTACCCAAACCATTGATGAACTTTCATGATGGCAGAGCAGGAGAAGAACATTTCATGGCGCAGCATCACATGGTAATTCCATTACTATGGTGAAGAACAACGTTCAAAGCAATCAGGGATTTTTAGGAAAGTCTTGGTAAATTTGATACCACTTTGAAAGTTTACAGAATTTAAAAAAAAATCATTGAATTGTAATAAATCTTTGCAGTTTGCTAACATGAATATTTAATCGTTCATTAATAAAGCAATCCTCCAGTAACATGGTCAACATGGTTAATTCGACTATCATTTTTTTCCTGGAAAGAAGTCCCAATTTCATTTTATTCTAAGCGTCGTATGTTCTGAAACAGTGCTAAAACATATTAACATAACAATTCGATGTTTGTGTGTTTATGTTTGTTGAGTGTGTGTCCTTGATGTCTGTGAGTTTTGGTGTTTGTTTGCATTTGTCCTCTGTTTTGATAACCCCTGATCACAATTTTCTATTTTAATATCTTGACTCTATATTTTTTCCCTAAATGCTTACTTTTTTATTACCTTGTCATTGTAAATACCTGTAAATGTACAGGGAATAAAAATAGGGGAAAAGCCAATTCGGGTAAAAAAGGACATTAATTGTTGTATTTTCAACGGACGTAATAATTATATATGAGGGAGACCTGACAACAAAAGGTTATTTTTATGACTTTGGACACTATATCTCCACTGACAAATTTAAATGAAAATATATCCCTATTGAGAAAAAATGCAACGTGTTTTCAAAAGCAAATAACCGATTACTGCGGCGCGTTTTGATGACAATAATGGAATCGGGTACCAATAGGAATGGACTTCAGTCAGTTATATCAGCAATTCAAGCAGAAATATGTCGTACACATTTACATTATTTAACCAAACTGAGAAAAACATTCTGTAAGTGTAAGTAAGAATTTAAAACTTCAACAGCAATCACCGAGGGAATTTTGTTTCCCGAATAATTTCCATACCCAACTGGTCTCTTCATCAGTTGGTGTCAGTGGTGGGATGTGCGACGGTCCCGAGATCTGGTCCCAGTTGGGTCTCTAAATTATTCGGGAAACAAAATTCTCTCGGTGAGTGCAGCTGAAGTCGTAAATTCTTGCAATTGCACGTATATGAACTTGCATTCATTAAACGCATTCTGGTTGATTTCAAACGCGACTCGATCAAATGCATTTAGACCAATTATAAATGTCGACAAAAATGAAATTGAGATTAAGTAGAAGATGGTAAAAACTATAGAATAAGTCATTTGAGAAATGTCTCTTGAAGCCTGCAACTTTGCAAATAAATTTATGAGAATTTCAACCACGGCAAGCAATACTTCTGTATGTAAAAAGACTAACTGAATTTTCATAATTGCCGACATTGATCTGATGAAATCGGGTTACATTATAATGCACGACTGGATAAAAACATACATCGCAAACCCAGGAATAAACGACATACTTAACAATAATGTGGAGTACATGCTTTTCAATTCCATAACAAAAGGAAAAAAGCATTAGAGACCAAGCATAACAGAAAGTAAGGTCTCGTTTGAAGAATGACCCATGTTAATAATCGACTACAGACAATGCAGGCAGGAAAACATTAGTACTCTTATCTAGTGATTACCCGAAATCTTTTGAAGGTATTTGCTCTCAAATTCAATAAAATAAGTTTGCATTGTGCTGTTACTTCCCGTGCAACACATTGCCAATTCTAATTCACCTTCAAATAAATTTTGGAGGTTTCTTAATCGGCTACTGGGTTAGTTTCTTTTATTGTATATCGAGTCTACATTGAGGAAAAACACAGGGTTAAGCTGTTATTACTTTCTAGATGAAATATGTCAATTGTATGGATACAACAAATCTTTTTGAGTCCCCTAATCCAAATTGCTCTGCTTTGAATTTCAGTAAAATAGGACCCGTATAGTGGAATAACGGACCACCTCCACGGAAACACCATGTGAAACTGTTATGGCAATTTAGTGTATGAAAACATATTGTGTTGCAGGGGTTAAGTGGAAAGTGGGCAATATTAGCAAACTGTATTTCCAAAACTGGGATTCAAGGGATCAAAAAACGGCGCATGATGACGTTGGAATCTCGCTTTTCAGGAGCCGCGTTATAGGAGATGCTACCAGGAGTCATTATCAACATTAAATGTAGGGCTGAATGGTTGGTGCATGCATGAAGAGGATAATTTAGGCAACTAGTACTATGGTAGTGCAGTCATGCCCTGAACTTACTAGGACTTAGAGCTGATGGCGGGGTTGGAAGTTGGACTGAAAATGTTTAGGGTTGGTATGTTGTATGATACGTGACCAAGCATTTTAGCAACTTTTTCAGAACGTCATATTAAAATGGAATCAGATTAGGTACTAGCGGTATAGGCTAGATTAGAGTTAGGTGGTCCAAAAGGAACGTTGTGCCTCAGAAAAAAAAATGACGCGAAAAAACGTGCTACCTTATTGATGAAGTCGAAGAAACTATTTAAAAATATTTAAACGGCAAAATCGCAGGTAGTCAGGGCAGGTAGGAAAATCTGATAGCTCTTGATGCACGGGTTTTCTGAGACAAACTTTTTGTTTGGAGGCGTTTTCGCGGACGGGTACAACTAAAACTGGTACTTCGGGAGGCTCAGCTCAAGACTATATCAGAATCAGTTAATTTTATTAGCTGGGGGGTGTAGACAGAAGTGATGAAACATATGGGTTTAGGGCGTACAGCATAGGTTTGAAGTATGTAGGCAAGTGCAACTTAAAAGATAGGGGAAGAATAAATTCCACCAGTGTCAACCAATCACTAAATACATCGATGCAGGTTTACTGCAAGGTGAAGCGCCCAATCAAGTAGTGTTTCTTATTAATAAGTGGGGACAGAAGATTTTAATCCAGTTAGGGGTTATACCTTTGTAGCTGCACAAATCTAAACAACTGGAGCTATGCTTATATAGGGGCCTTCTGCCCTAACCCTTAGACATATGCTCTATCTACTTGAACCAGCGGGACATATTTAACATTAATACGTGGCCATTTTCTTATGAATTGTACGTTGTGATTTTCGAATTCACCATATACCAGCTGACGGTACTCGATACTCTGGGTGATTGTGACGAAGCTAATCAAAGCATATGTTATTGTTGTTGGAAAGAACTTATAAAAGAAGAAGGATGAATAAATCAGACTCACAGATTATGGTCCGTCAGTGTAATCCACGAGCCGAAAATTCACTCCTCACTTGAGATGGGAGATAGAATCCCGCAAATCTCAGAAGGCGGATTTATGAGGTTTATAGATTGTTTGCATAAAGATGTCGAGTATCAATGGATGAACAATAAGTGTGCGGCAGCCAAAAGACATGGTTGTCTTGCTGAAGAAAGAATTTGATCGAGGGTCAGAAGAAACTGTATGGAATATTTCCATGGAAATAAGGGCCAATGGTAAAAATTCAATTTAAAAAAAAAACCTTTCATGGAGCATCTGTCATATTTTATCATCCACGCAAGGTCATTGAATGCACATTTTGGGGTTTGTATTTTGTAATTTATCGATTAAAACATAGCAGGTTGTGTCTTTCATGGCAATGCAATGTCGGGTCTTTTTAATTAAAAATAGCAGTACCAATTCTTGTTAACAGCAAGAAATGTGGCGCTTTACGCATTGCAATATTATGAAATTGATTTAAGGGTTACCTTGGTATATTTAATAAAGATTAGTGTGGCGCCGGCGGGATAACAAACTGAAGTGTTTAACTTAAGATCCCATCATAAAACAATTACTATTTTCTCAACATGAGAGGTTAAAAAAAGTAGCTCACTATAGGACTTGCCAAGCTCTTGATGTGTCTCTAAGATCGAGCTTACATCTAACGTTGAAAAATCAGACTCACGGGGGTACATCCAAAGTAAATACAAATGGTCAATATCGAGGTTTAGTGCAAGAAGGGCCCCAACTGGAAGTAGCTGCCATTGTAAGTGTTGTTATACCTGTCAAAATCTGTTAACATGTGGCGATTGCTATTGCAGATGGGGCCTTTTGCCCAATACACTGATATGGCAGCAGTTGGAAAGACATCAATCTTTGGTACCTTTTGTAAATAAAGTTGCTTAAATTCATTTAAAAATTTACTGGCGAGATGCCTGAATGTGTGTTTGTAACATACGATGAGTAAAAATATGCAAGCTGCTTTCAAATGATTTCGATTTGAAAATTGCAGGGCGAATATACTTTTGGGCGACCCTTGTTACAGGCGGAAATATAAAACTACCTTAGATCAGTCTTTTTAAACAAAAAAAATCAGTAAAGCCAGTAATTAATAGTTGATTGATTAAGGTGTTAGTAAAGCACTAATTAATTTGAAATAAACAGAGTTGGACAAAAAACCTTTTGTGTCGTCATTGCAAGAATTGCCAGGGCACATAGAGATTACTCTGTCGTGTGTGTATGTGGGGACTGGTGTGTTGGTCAAAATGTTACACTGATTAACATGCAATTGCTGTATCAGTTCCGTTAAGGGCGACGATGATGTAACTTGGTAAAAAGGAGAGGAGGCGGCTGGGGCGTGAAATGTTGCGTGACCATCATGTGACCTTTGTGCCGAGGTCAAAAATGTACGCCTTTCAATATAACGATTGCGATGCCGGTTGAGTTCCATAGGAGGGGGGTAGAGGGTGGGGTAGGTCAGGTGACATCTGTGAACGTTGGGGACCCTCATAGTGACCTTGGTGAGTCTGAATTAGGGTGGGTGACCTTTGGGCCCATTGCACTAAACCATGACGGCATAACGACATCGGCGATGTCAGGGGGACAGGCGGCGCTGGATTTTTATGTCGAAGTATTGATTGTCTGAATTACACTATGAAATAAACCACAGATAGATATCGGCACGTGGGTGCCCAATGAGGTAAGGTGTGTTGAAATGTAATTGGGACTATTTGGTTAATCAGACGGTATTGGAGGCCTCCATCAGGGAGAACTAAGCTCTTCAATCCATAAAATGTGTGTTCTTCCATTGAACCTATTTGTCTCAAAAAGATACATTATTCACAATTAAATCCTGAGCGCTATATAACAGTTACTTTGTCCTATTATGAGGAGGTAATATGATGTAATAGCCAATAGCAGGGAGACATGGTAGAGAAAACTTAAATGTATTTAAGATTTAGGTGGGTTCTAGCTTGGACTCAGAGGTTCCACCAGTTAATCGAGCGAATCAGATAGGCTGACAGTTAGGTGACTGAAGTAGTAAGACCTCTGGGGAAGTTAAGCAAGGAACTCGGAGATTGACACACAATAAGTAGGCTATATATGGGGCTTGTTAAATTTAAGAGCTTAAAGAAGATGTGTATGTGCACACCGGTACCGGGGCGCGTAATTTAGGGCATAAACCGAGATTGTTTGTTTGCGTAACCGACCGACCACTAAAAAAAAACGCCTGCCCCAACTCAAAAGTTTGTAGGAGCCAATTCGCAAAAGTAAGAGAAAAAGTTCTCTGCACGACCCAGTCCAGAGGCCCAATTATTTTCAAGTTCCCCACAATTCAATAAAAAGAATTGTTTCTTACCAACACGAAAGATGAAAAAAAATAACAAAACGACGTACAATCATAAAAGAGTATTTGATCGTATGTCATTGAACAAAAGCTTTAATCATGAGTAGCATATGTATTCAGTTTAGATGATCAAAAATTGAGAAGATCTAAAAGAAAATGTCATAAAAAAAAAAAAAGAAGTCCTGAACCCGACTGACGCCGACCCTGCTATTGTTATCTCAGCGGTACGCCAGTAACAAAAATACTTTTTATGCCCTTATGGAAAGTGCCCGTGATGGTATAGAGACACTGCGTTTAAAAGATCTTTCACTAACTAATTTAATACAGAGAGAGTCTTTAAAAACTAATTGTAACATTTACGCTAGCGGTAATTAACATTAATGCTCCTCTGGGAGGCGATTCCGGTAATAAAGGTATTTTGAAATTAACGGTGTTTGATTAAAACATTGCGATGACTACCATGAGTTAACCTAGACTTCATCACTGCTAGGGGTGACTAGCTTCAAATAACATATGGATTGGCTGTGTAAACAGGGGGTAATTAGGTTGGAGGAGTCGAATGATGGTGCGCACGGAGGGAATTGATGGGGTGCACGTTCGAATCCAGTGGATGAACTTGTATGTGGTGTTGATGTGGTAAGAGTCGGTGAGGTGTGATATTTTTGGGGGGTCGACAGCGGAACGGGGGTTATAATGAACAAATCCTCACAGGCACGCTTATCTCTGAGGTTTCAGCATTTATACAAATATTGTTTGTCTTGTACCTGCGTACACGGGTTGTACACCTTTACAATGCCAAATCGCAAGAAGCTCGCACAAGCACCAGGACCAATGGAGTCCCACAGCATCATTGTGATGCTCGTCGTGTAGATTATTAGCTACGAGGAGGGATCCCATTAATAAGAACTTAAATTAAAAAAAATAATTGCTTGCTCAATACTTTTAGCTCAGATTTGATGATAATTGAATTGAAGTAATTGTAAAGCTGACAGAATTTTGTGTCAGATCCTGATTTGGGGGGGCCCCAATCTTGGAGTAAGAAGTGCGATAAGGTATGAGAAATTGGGTTCTTTGTAAGGCCTATGTAGCTAGAGGCGAGAAATAGGCAGCCACTATGTTAACCGTATGTTAAACGGAAATAATATACAATAACGCACTAGGATACAATAATGTAAATTAGTGATGTTGTCTCAAATACAAGCGGTCCTGAGCAGATGATGACCAGGACCCCAGTTTGAATCACATATGACTTACGACTCCGCAAATTATTTTGAAGTGTACCCCAACAGGAAGGATATTCGTCCTCAGCAGCACATAATTGTGCAAAGAACTTTAATGGGCGCGCGGTTGAAATGAGGAGCTGAGTTGGTGATAAACATCTATACGACAATCAGAAAAAGACATAGTGGTATGAATGAATCGGCCTCTAGTAAAAAGAATGTAGCCTATTTAATACATAGACCTCTGATACTAATAGAAAATCAGATCATGAACTCGACTATATAAACTACGTGCTTATAAAGTAGGGACAGGAATTCCTGGGGGAGCGGAGCACACGAGAGTTCATTAATACTGTAATACCAAAAAAAAATTCTCTAAAACCTGCAAGGAGGTTGACACAGAGCTGGTATTTTAGTATGTGGACAAGAGGAAAGAAAACCTCAAATTTTGAAAATCGCTATTGACCTTCATATCGCAACAATCGTTCCAAAAGTTGTAAAGGTTGGTTAATATGTTGGTAAAGCAATATTTGCTCGATTGCAAGAATATGAGGTTTCTCTTCCGTTTTAGATCCATGTGTACTATGAGGGGCTTGGGCGCATTGGGATGGGAAACGAATCGCCCGACACCGAAAGGCGCGTGCTGTGGTCCGCCCCTCTGGTTTTTATACCAGCGTTATTTTCTTTTCTGACTGACACAGTAACCATAGCGTAAGGTGGTAATTGAAACATGCTAGGGTAAAAATTGTTGAGAAACTAATTTCCGGGAAGTGTGTATCGGCTTAGGGAGCATCACTAAAGGCTGTAGATCATTGGTGGGGGGGTGGGGGGGGGGGTGCTGCACAAATGACGCCAAAATAAGCACAAAAGCAATACAACCAGAGAAAATGTTTCGGAACGTTATCTATCAGGTCCAATTTTTGAGACGCTCTTTTTATGCAGTCAAAGCAGAATAATGTGCGCAGTAACAACTTTCGCATGAAAATAGTTGGATTGTTGATCTTTCCGGGTCGGTTTCATTGTCCTTGGAGGTACACGAACTCTGACAGTAAAACAAGGAGGGGACGACGTAGACAACTAGAAGCATAAAAACATGTCACGGACTGAACACAATAGTAGGCTTTTTTCTCCAAAAAGGAATGGCGGTTAGTAATCTGTTGGTTTTATGATTGTGACTAACAAGTGGGCGACATTAAAGCAGACCTCCTAACCTCGGTTGAAAGCTGACGTTTGAGGAAGGTCGAAAGAGGCTTTTATGCCAATGATCTGAAAAGATGCCGGAGTCTGAAATGTAGCTTTTACCGTTTTCTGCTGAGTGGCACTTGATTGTGGTCATTGCAGGGTAAGGCGTGAGGTTTTCGTGTGGATTGTGGTAGGTGTGATTGTTAATACCTTTCATGAATAAATGTTTTCGACGATGGACCATTCAGTTTTGGAGGGTTATATCCAGCGCAAACTCAATAAAAGAAAAATCGGTTGACGGGGATCAAGGCATAGACATTGACACTGGCTATGTAAATGGTCTATAAATTTAAATGCGTTCCTTCAGGGATTGTGTATCAATTTTTTAAGTGCACACATTTAAGAGCATGATACAAACTTGGATGATCGCATCTGACGTGGTGTGTAGTGCAAGTGTTGTAGGACCAGAATGTTTGAGGCGGATATAGGGATTGTGCCACGGCTACTACACTGAGTTTCTCACGTTCTCATTTTGCCGGGCAACGTAATTCTCACAGGAGTAAGCCCAGCATTTCGTTTTAAAGTGTCTTCTCCTAGCTTTCTAAGGACAGTGAGTGAAATTACATTCAGATAACAGTCTACTTCTTACAACAGGGTTGCTTTTGCATTTTCTGTAACTTGTTAGGCTGTCTATTCGTAGTCAGCAATGGTCAGATTTCATCTGACAGAAATTTGTATCTCAGTTTGTAGGCCCTTATACTGTCAGTTGAGGGAAGTTTCGTCCATACATATAGAAACTATGTACTGATCGAATTCCTTAGATTCTAAGTTGTTCGAATGATGGATGTACCTTGGATTTGCCGCCAAACAAACTACAAAGATGCTGTAGAAGTACACGTGAAAATAGCATTAAGTTTGTCTGCTTGCACGAATTGTAGCAAGTGTAATGGAAACTGTACGGTACAAATTACGGCCGACAGAAGTATTTACTTTGCCTCTGTTAGATGTAAGCCTCTCGCTATTGATCATCGAGCATTGAGTAATAAAAGCCACTCATCGGATTCACCAATCGAAAGCGGAACCAGGTGGTATGCCGTAACGAATACTCAAACGATTCACACGAATGATTTAGTTATGGAATACTCCTTTCTAGTATTTCCAGACGAGTAAACGCGCCGACATAACACACGTCCATCTGGCAAGCTGTCCTAAGCGTGCGCTGTAGTAAAAGGTACCATGCATTACCATTGCGTTTGTTGCTTTCTATAAAACCACGGAGTATTTGAAAATTTTGGTCTGATCCAGGTTGTGTAGTGGATTAAAAACTTCAATAGTTGTTAAGTCTGGGCCGCCCGATGGACGACTAGGGAAGAGAGAGAGATCAGGCTTTAATTTTTAGACAAAATCGAATTTGCAGATGATTCAACTGGTTACAAGACAAGGCGCTGTTACATTTATGTACGATTTACAGTTAAAATATAAAAGGGGAGGTCCTGCGCAAGGTAATGGCATCATTCGACAAAGAGAATCGTTCTGAAGGTCTGAAATTGTAATTAAAAAAAATATGCCAAAACCCAAGTTATAACTTAGTATTGAGACAGAAAAGTCACTCCACTTTCCTGAACTGTAAGTATTCTGCTGGTGGTAGACTGCTAATCAGTGGTTCTATCACGCCAAGTCATTAAAGCAGAAAGCATTATTGGTGAAACAATGAAAGAATTTCATTGGTTAGCAGAGAGGCTGTGGATATAATCATGAAAGCTCAAGACGACCCATGGTTAAATCAAACCAATAAATAAGTTAGATACTTTCAATTCGATCCATACAGTTATTGTAAAGATAATTTCATCGACAAACTATTTCTGCCCAATCTACGAATGTCGGTTTGTGAAGAGAAGATCGATTATTGGATCTTCGATGAGACAGCATCCGATTGTCAAATGATGCTCAAACTTTTGGAGGAGTATAGTTTTCTTCAATTTATTAGGATACAACCGCATTGAGTAAAAGTGTGCTAAAGCATCATTTAGTTGGAGCCTTTTCGAAGACCAAATCCATTTGTGTTATAGAAAGATTAGAACCCCAGGCCGTCTTCATGACACTGTAATTAAACACAGCGTAATCTGTTAGCAGCCAGCGCGTAACAGCAATTGAGGTGGGGTATTATTAAGAAAAAAAATGAGTTATGCCTGTGGATTGAAGATCCGCATAGAATGTCGAAAACGTAAGAGCCCCACACGAGCTATGATAGCCTACGTTTATCCGTACACGGGTACATATATGTGGGAAAACGCAATGGGGTAGCACAGCGCGATGCGTTGAGAATCTATGTTCTTGAAAAAAAATATATTAGTTTTTAAAAATATGTAACATCAAAGCGATCTGCCTTTGAGATAACAGGCCAATCCATTTTAAGCACATCCTTTTATGTGTTAAAATCATGGGAAATCAAACTAGGGATTAGAATTGGGTGTCAATGGCACCTTAGGAAAGCGTCAAACGATATCGTTGCCAATCAGCATGCCTACACCATACAGTCTGTAACTTGCGGAGATTTTGAATCTAGACGCTTTGTTTATACATGATTAAGTATAAACGGTGTGTCAACAAAGAAGACCTATTTATAAGCGTCCCAAGCATCGTGATAACAAGTTGAGTGACCCACACCACTGCGTGTTTTGTTAGTTCTGCTAGGCGCACAGTGGAGTAATGGTATTTTCTGACACTTCGTGATCTCCTGCTTCAGTTTGCAAAACTGGCTGTAAGTAAAACTAGCACCGCGAAAGTAAGTAGTTCACAGGCTCTCTCCCTGTCGAGCCCATCGAAATTGCGTGCAAGAGGGTTTCGACGATGATCTGTTGCGCACACTAAAACTGTGTGTAAGCAAATGATCCTCTGGGATAAGGTAGCACGTAGCCTTAGCATGAGATATTTGTTGGGGTTAGACAATTCCACTGTTTTAGAATATTATATTAATACAACAGAATATAAGAGGATACAAAAAAGAGACCATCCATGGATACCGACCCTTTTGGCCCCCTGTTGTAACGAGATAGGCTTCTTTCTGAAGTCTTATGCCCGCAAAGTCAAGGGGGGTGGAGAGGAAGCCGCAGGGAGAATATTTGAAACTGGATAGTAGATTCTGCTGGTGGAGACTATCAAGACGAGACGTGGATTACCGGAAAAGCGGAAAAAAGAGGAGGTCCACAAAAGGACAGATATTTTGGTAAAAGGGGTGGCACATATTCGCTAGTTTTTAGGGCGACGATTGGGATTTGGCTTTTAAAAAATGAGATAATCTTTACAGCTGAACTATGGATTTACGCGAACAAGACATCTGTGCACTGTACCAAAAAGTGATCTTCAAATATATGAGTCAGTTAAAGGTGTGCACGTGGGGTAATCACACGACTGATAAGCATATAGGGCCAGGGAAAGAAGTAATGAGAATTTTTGGAGAAGGTGTAGGATACCTAACTGAACTTAATTGCATCTCGAAAGGTTGTCTCTTCACATGAGGCATTTTGTTTTGAGAGTACCCAAAAATGACATTACTACTGAAAGTCCGAGAAATGCCTGGTAGTTGTGCAGAAAAATGGAGGTCTAATTTGCGCATTACAGTTAAATATTGAAATAGCCGCCATTTTTCAAAGGAACTGGTTGTCCATAACTCACGATCCGAGGGTCGTAGTGATGTAATGTTGGTGTCTCTACACCATGTGGGGGGGGTCGGACGACACTCAAAAAAGGACGAACTAAGGCATAGCAATATGATTATGATGGGTTTAGGCCTTATTTGCAATAAAATCCAATATCGAGCTGCCATTTTGGGGCTACTTTCCGTGATGTAGAGAATTTGTGTCTGGGTACCCATGTCATGCTGATGTATATCAAAAGGAACATGATTATATGGTTGTGCACCAGGTTAACGACACGGGATCCAACTAATGAGCTACAATATGCTATTTAAATATGTGGTGGATTCAAAAGCTATTGTGTGATCAGAATTTCAAAATACAGAAAAAGGGAACCATCTTTAGAGACGTGATACACATAAAAATGACACTATCGTGAGAGCGAAAAAGAACAACCGGGTTTTTCGTGGAACTTTAGCTCAATGGCTTCATTGTACCAAAAGTAAAGAATTACTGAAAATCTTTTGCTGAGACCGTTCTGGAATATGAAAGTGGTCTCCTTCACTGTCGTATAAAATCCAGGCAAAGGCTTTGGGGCCATGTAGTTAGTTAGGTTCCTGATATGAGCGCTTGCTAGTTAGTTCCGACAACGTCTGAGTATACAGGGTGTAGTCCCAGCACTGTTTCAGTTATCTGCTTTGAACTTTTTTTGTTTACGTAATAAAAACATTAAAATCCAAGAGAAGACTCCAGAAGTAAGGAGATGAAGATCATGATTTTGGTTCTGCAATAAACATTTATTGCACACCATAAAAAAGTGTCCCATAAGGCTAACGTCCCGATAAACCAAGACATTATTCCCGGAAACCGGAGCATGTTCATAACAAAGTTGTTTGAGTTTTCGATGAGGAACTTGACTTAGTGCACCCGAGCAGATTATAAATAATCCAGAGTGCTCCCTAAGAAATCGTGAAAAATTGACTAGATTTTTGTCCTGACTAGTTGTTAGGTGAGACGCTTGCCATCATAAAATAGCCCCATATGAAAGGATTAAGCGTGAGACATGTTTCTTTGTACCACAGATGTGAAATTTCTCATTTTCGTATAGGAGCAAACATATGAAATTCGCCTTTGTTTTAACTTGAAATGATGAGGCAAAACGAAATCCCCCAACACAGAAACCCTTTTTTCTCTTCTTCTAAGACATTTCTGTAGCAGAAGAACGAAGGTAAAGAAATCTTATTGTAAAGTGTTTAATCTATAGTCAAATTGACGTGTGATTATGACCACAAATATTTGAGGTGGTGCCTCAAAATCTTCGTTGGCCTTTAAGTAGTTTAGATTAATTAAAAATAAAGCACACGAATTCTGTTTAAAACCGCAAAAATGGCAGCCCATAAATGGCGTAGATTCGCCAGAAGTTAGAGAGTTTGAATCAGATTTAAGTCTTTCAGGCAAGAAACAGTTTATGGCACAGATGTTATAACAGTGTCATAGGAGATACCCAGTGATATACAAATAATCCCGGAATCCGGGGAAAGAATTTTAGTAACAAAGGTTGTGATTTTCTATAAGGACGGGTGATTAAGCCTTAGTTTGATTACACAGTAGGGATAAGTATTATGGATAAGCTTGATGAATAGACAAACGACAACACAATTGCTTTGTGACAAAATTAGTGCGGTGCCTCAGCGGGGAAATCTGAGTCAGCCTTATAGAACTGATACCACAAAAACGTGCTTGTATTGGTTGATGTTTTGGTGATTTATAAGGCCTCTTCCTCCATTCTATCGCCTCTTGAGGGTTTAAAACTATGCTACTCTTGTCCCAATTTTTTGGAGAGGTTTGATGGAAAGCCGAGGGACTTCTTATATTATGGTGTAGATACCAGCAGGAGGATGTCGTAGTTTTAGTAGTGGATGGGTTAAAGCAGTTCGGTAGAGAGGTTGTTTTTCACAAAGAAGATTTAATTGTTTACATTTTGTATCATATTCAACTCTACATCGTGTCCGACGGGATTCAGAAAAGACATTTTTTGACGGAAAAAGGACAAGCTTCTATGAGCATCAAAATGGCACAAGTTTATGTGAACACAATTATTGCTAACTACCAACTTTAAATTTGTCAAATGACTGACTGCAATTTATCCAAAACTGAGTATAAAGGGGATTTTTTTTTGTCAATTGTGGAACACTTTTTTTTGCATCGAGTAGTAGGAACATATAAGTCAGCCAATATATTTAACTATTTGTTGTGAGTGTTATAACTTCAAAAATTAATAACATAGTTGTGAGAGTTTATATTATTAGAATGACTATGGGAGGAATTGGGGTTATTGTTGCACTACTATCGAGGTTTTCTCCGGTGTGCAAAAAAGTGTGTGATTGTGTCGCAGATGTTTTTAGGTACTGTTGTTTTAGTATCTCAAAAGCAACATTTGTTGACAAAAGTCGGACCCGAAAACCTGTAACCCCAGGAAAAGGGTAAGCCGCCGAAGTTGAGGAGATGGGGTGTGAAAAGGCGCTCCGTATATTTTACTATGTAGAATTGTTATCACACCATAATATTTGCTCTTAAACAAAAGGTTTCATGTATATAAAACTCAGTTTTATTAGTTAATGATGTTAACATTAGGTTAAGTTTGTGAGGCGCCATAAAATATCAAATCTTCTAGACACCTTGATACACAAAAACTTGTGAATTTACACGCAAATTTTGCGAAGGGCGCCGTTGCATTATTGGACGTTCATAGGGAAGCAAGATGTGGGAAGTTTGGGTACGTACATTTGGGTAACACTGCGCTATAGGCAGAAGAACCATTAGATTATGCCATTGGTGATGGACAACAACCAAGTTCAAAGGGTGGGGAATGGGGTGTCATATGGAAATTATATGGTAGTTACGAATCAACCCCCCCCCTCTGGGTTAGGGACATCGTACCAAAATAAACCTCGCGATAGAAGAAGGTGAACAATACGGTAATTATGATAAGCGTTTGCATATGTAGATTTAGAATTAAAGGGCCATAGTCCTGATTTACTAATAATGCTCGTCCCAGAACGCCCCATGATTTTCGAATTGGTCAAAAGTTGTTATAGTAGAAGTACTGTTTTTATCATTACGCTGTGAAATCTTCGGCTAAATGGAAGGGTTGGTTTGGATGTTATGACGGAAAATGTGCCCCAATTTACAGAGTACTCTAGGGATTACAAAATTCACTTTTTCATATCACATCCAAAGGGGTTGAATAGTCGCGCGAACTGTACCGGTGGGGGGTTGAATGGCGCATCTTATCCCAGATTGCAACGTTAGTTATACTTAAATAGGGTCATCCCACTTTAAAAGGATAAGTATCACATGTGACCAATTCTTACGGGTCAGAATGGATCTGAAGCAGGAGATGATTCTCATGGATAAGACTTGATAGAACATGGACATATATGGTTTCAGTTGTTTTGTTATCTACACACTATAGGTGCCCGATATTGGCAAGTTAAAAATTGCCATAAATCTTAGGAGCAGTGTCATATAGCCCAGAACTATTATTACCATTGGCTTTGCTGGTCTTGTCCATTTTGGATTTATGCTAATAATGGGGAAGAGAGAGGTCTCATCATTCAACTGAGACGCCGCAATTTACATTGCGATAATTGATCACAGAATTCTGTGTATAGACCACAAATAGTACGCTTCCTTTGGACTCACGATTCGTGATGTGGACAAAAATCTATCAAAATGCGGCCATTTTGATTTAGGCAAATTAAGCAGGAACCAAACATACGACGTATTAGTTCTGTAATAATGGTTTCACATAACCTTGAAAACATGGGTATAGACATTTGAATTATTCTGCTACGAGAGTCCGGAAAACTCAGATATAACAAAAATATTCCAAAATGGCGTGCCATTTGGGATTTATGCAAATTAGGCATATTTCTGCAACTCAGATTTACCGGAACTTTTAGGATATCATTTTAGGTACCTTAAGCAAATGCATGTGCAATCAAACCTTTGATAGAAATTTGTTCCAGGTCAAACCTCAATTTCTTGGACTACAAGCAAAATGGTATTGTGAACGATGTACATCGTGTGGGATATGGCGATCTCGTATTTTGATTACACAAGGGTTAATTGGGTCAAGGTCCCCCAAATGGGAAAAAAAACGCTATTGAAGTTTTGACCGTTATAGGTGAGCAATAACCAAGTTTACTATACTGTAAATGCTTTTTCTGGCCCGAAGGGTAGTTTGTACTGTTATTTACCACCAATATTTCCACAGTGTATAAGCCATGTGCCTTGTACCATGGGTAATGTACACACATTCCCAGTTGCAGCGAAAGAGAGTGCGTGTGGTTTGCTAGTATCTCAATCACAGCAATGCAATGTTCACACAAGGTTCAACAAAACACTAATAATAGTGATAAGCTTATACTGTTGAACCTGTTGATCCCGCCTCAAATTCAACTGACATACAACCAATCATCGGTGGCCTTTATTATGCTATCCAGAGGGTTATTGAGTCATCCACAATGCACCGTTTGGGAAATTCACCATCCAATAGGTTCTGTGATCTCCTTAAATCTATTCTTTAACACATAAAAACCCCTGACTTAATGCTCATTTAGCCCAATAAGTGTTAGTCTTAGGGATTTTTTTGCATGTCATGCAAATGCCTTGTTTGTTCTTTCACTGTTAAAAAGTCCGTAAAAGAAACAGATTTCCGTAAATTTTACGGAACATTGTTTTTAGAAAAACATTAAGAATAAAAACAAAAAAAACAGAAAATAGGGTTAATTTTATCGGAAATATTTCAAAAATTTCTGGCGGCAATATTTCCGGAATTTTTTTTGGGTTACGTAAATTTTAAATTACGGAAAAAATTCTGTGTAAAATACACTTTTTTCCGTATATGAGGCAAATTCTGGTTGTAAATTATGATCAAAGTTCCGTTAATTACGAAATTTCTGGAAATTTACCCTAAAAATGACTGGAAATACTGCTGACAGAAAATTCCGTAAAATTTACGGAAATATTTTTAACAGTGTTTGATCTCTAAACATTTTATCCCGAAGTACTGACATGTGTTTAGTACTATATTACCGTATAGGCACACTTGCAATGCCATAATGGGATTATTCAAACAGCCCCTGACTGCTACTCTGAAAGCCAAGGTTATATGATTATATGCCATGAACTGTTTCATCTCTTGGGCAAGGGTAAAAAACAATGCTTCAGAATTTGTAACCTTGTGGCTTGTGACATATTACTGAATGTGAAAATGCGTTGTTTAAACATATTTTATGGTTACATTACAAATCTTAAAACGTTGTCTAGTATTATTAAGGGGATGAAACTTATGCCAATGAAGTGCAATGGTGAAAACGGTGTGTATATTGGGCGAGTTACAATTGATGAATATTAGTGAATTTTGTATTAAAGTGTGTGACTTACCACATATTCTACATACCTCAAGGAACCATTCATGTTTGGAAAATTGCGAAGCCGAAGTAAGCAGATAGATGGTTAACATCCTTCAGTGAATTGCCACCAAAGTATAGTAACATGTTGAGACTATTATCATGCGGATTGAATACATGCAAAGTGGTTCAACTGTTGTCTCCCCAGTCATTGTGCTCTTACCTTGTGGAGGTCTGGAATTGTTAGAACCAGCAACCAGGGCAAAATCCACATTTGATCTGGGTCATTGGTGTACCAGATGCATGGGATAGGCTGCGTGGAAGTGACGGTCTTGATAATAAACATAATGCTTGATATGGGTCAATGTTTTTGCATATAATGCATGGAGCTGCGTGGAGGGTGGGACCTGTTAACAACTTCTTATCGATTTGGACAATGAGAAATAATATGCTCGTGATAATTATCACCACCATTGCAAGCAAATAATGAGTGATTTCACACAAACATATATTAGTCTTAGCAGTTGACACAATAGTTTAAATGAAAGTCAAGTTACATGCAAAGTTTTACAGAGAGATATTAGGGAAGAAACCAAAAGACAAAAGAAGTTAGGAGTTACTCTCAATTCAAGTGTGTGTTTAAAGATTTACAGCCATCTATGCAAAAACACGTGACACCTGGAGCATATAGTTCACCTTACAGATTAAAAATTAAGGCACTTACAATATATAGGCTAAGTAGCAAAAAAATGCTGTTTCTTGGATGTTTTGACACTGGAAATAACTAGGATTTGTATAAATAACAAATACCATAGATTTCAAATTTATTGCCATAAATTAGCCAGATTTGTGGTTATGTGAAATAGTTAAAAATCAAATTCATAATAAAACGCTTAGGGCAATAAGGTTTACAAAGGCCTTCTCCATGATTTGCTATTGATATGCCTATATCACTTGAGGTCCTTTGCGTGAGAATGAATATTTTACAAAGACCAAAAAGAAAAAAAGCTTCAACTCGTGGTATATTTTTGCAGAGTTCACTCATAGTAATTTAAACATATATGTATGACAAAAAGTTAAACCATTTTATTGTAATTTCAATTGATTAAAGCGCCTTTGTATTAAAATGAAAATGGGTATTTCAGCTTAAATGTAAGTGTGAATTAAGCACTGATGCATAAAGATGAGAATCAAAAGAAGCTTCGTGCGATTATGACTTTCAACATGTTTATCTAATTAAGAATAAAAAAAAAAAAGTAACTGTTAAGTTCGTGTGGAAAGACTCGCTGAATAGCAATTGCCTCTTGGGTCTAATTAAAAGATAATCTTACACTGAACTATGGGATTTACGCGAAACATCCTGCATGTACAAAATTGATTCAATATTAGTAGTTAAGGTGTGTAAAGTCACAAGGCGCCTATACAATAGGCCAGGAAAGATATTGAAATTTTTGGGTAACCCTAGAACTAATGCTCAGCAACGGTTTTTCTTTCACATGCATTTTTTTTTGAAGTACCCAAAATGAACCATACTAAAAGTCCGAGAAAATCGCGGGTTGCAGAAATATGTCTAATTTTTGTCATAAATCCAAAATAGCCGCCATTTCAAGGACTTTTGCCCATAACTCCAGATCCGATGTCGTAGAGATTAATGTTGGTGTCTCTTACCAGTTTTTGGGGTCTACGAACTCAAAAGAACACTAAATGAGCAATATGATATGAGTGGTTTAAGCCTTATTTGCTAAATCCAATATGGCTGCCATTTTGTTTGACTTTCTTGAATGTGTAAATTGTTTCTGGTGTCCATGCTTATGTTAACAAAGAACATGATTTTAGGTTCCATTTAAAAGACACGGGAATCCAACTAAGAAAATATCTATTTAAATATTTGTGGATTCAAAACTTCTTCAAAACTTTCTGATCAATGTTCAAAATACAAAAAGAACATCTTAATACGTCTACACATAAAATGAAAACCATCGGAAGGAAAAACACTCCTTTTTTATTGCTTGTTCAATGCTCATTTGCCAAAAGTAACGGATACTGAAATCTTTTCTGAACAGCTTTGGAATATGAAGTTCCTTCACGTCTATCAATCCAAGCAAGCTTTTTCATGTTATTAGTTAGTTTCCTGATCTGAGCTGCGCTATTAGTCCAGCCACTTCTTAGTATACAGGTAATCCATGCAATGTCCTGTCTGCTTGAACTTGTTTTGTTAGTATAACATTTCAAACCAAGATCAATTCCAAAGTAGAGATGATCAGATTTTTTTTTCACATCATAACATTTATGCACGTATAACGTGTCATAGGATACCGTGGTATAACAAAATTCCGGAACCAGGAATTTTATAACAAAGTTTTGATTTTTCTATGAGGACTTTGATAGGTTGGCAACGAGAGATTTCATATATCATATGTCCCTAAAAATCGAATTATGATTTTTGTCCTGATGTAACTTTCCAAGCAAAAATCTCCCCATATTAAAGAGTAAGCTGGAGATTTTCTTGGGTACAAAGATTGTGAAATTTGAATTCGTATAGGACAAATATGAAATCCACCTTTTGTTTTACATTGAAATATAGCAAACAAATCACCTTTTTTCTCATTCTCTCTTTTAGAGACATTTCTGGGAGCCAAATACAAGGTAATAAATCTTATTGAGTGTGTAATCTATAGCAAATTTACTATATGACACAATCTTTGGGTGCCCTCAAAATCTCTCGTTGACTTAATTAGTTTAGTAATTAACACTAAACATTTAAAAACCAAAAATAGTCACCCAAATGCGTAATTCCAATTCGAGATGAATCCGATTTTTTGTTTTCATGCAATAAACATTTATGCACTAAACAGTGGTCATAGGATACCGTTATAAAAAATCCCGAACGGAATTTTCTAACAAGTTGTTGATTTTCTATAAGGACTTTGATTTCAGCTTATTTATTTCACACAGTGATAGTAGTTATGGGATAGCATTAGCCTAGACAAAAAACACAATTGTTTGACAAAATTAGTGCGTCCTCCTCGGAATCTGGTCAGAACCTTTAACTGATACCACAAAATCTTTATTAGTTGATTTTGTATTTAACAGGCCATCCATCCATTCTATCCCTTTGAGGGTTTCAACTGCTACTCTTGTCCCATTTTTTTGGATATGTTTGATGGAAGCATGGCTTTCTATCATTAATGGTGTAATACCACAAGGTAGTCTACGTTTTTATTATGAGTTAAAGCACGTAGATTAGGTTTTTTCAAGAAGATTTAATTTTTACATTTTGTTCAATATCAAACTCTACAATCGTTAGACTGAATTCAGAAAACATTTTTGAGGAAAAGGAACAACTTCTATTTAGCAAAATGCACAATTAGTGAAACAATTAGTGGCTACCTCAAACTTAAATTTGTCAATGAGAACTGTCAAATTTCCAAAAATGATAAAAGGGAGTTTTTGTGTCAATTGTTGAACATTTTTTTTCAATCGCTGTAAGTAGAACCTATAATCAGCCAAATATTTACCATTTTTGTTTTTTTAAATTTCAAAATTTTTACTACAATAGTTTAAGATTTCATATTTAGAATGCTAGGGAGGAATGGGGGTATGTTGCACTCCCTCGAGCTTTTCTCCTGGTCAAAAAAGTTGGTGATGTTCCGCAAATGTTTTTAGGTAACTTTTTTTATATCAATAACAAACACTTTTGTTGAAAAAATTTTCGGACCGCCACCTTAACCCAGGAAAGGGAAGCCGCCTAAAGTTTGGAGAATTGGTGAAGCCTCCATATTTTTACTATTTAATTGTTTCACAACACCATATATTGCTTGAAACAAAAGGTTTCATGTTATATAAAACTTCATTTTATTAGTTCTTACATTTAATGTTATTTTGATCCAAAAAATCAAAATCTTCCACACCTTGTACCAAAACTGATTTCACCCAATTTTGCAAGGGCGCCGTGCATTAATTACGTAAGAGCAAGATGCTGGGAATTTTGGTACTTATTTGTGGTACACTGGATAGAGAAAACCATAGCTATCCATTGCTGCCCACAACCAAGGTCAAAGGGGGTGTCTATGGAAAGATATGAGTACACACCCCCCCCCCCCCCCCCTCTGGTTATACATGTTACCGAAATAACCTGATTAGACGAAGGTTAAGCAAAACCGTAATTATTGATAGGTTTGCTATATGTAGATTAAATTAAAGGGCCATGGTCCTATTACTAATTGCTCGTTCCCTTTCCCCGAACCCACCCAGAATTTTACCGGAAGTGGTAAAAAGTTTGGTATATGTAGAAAGCTACTGTTTTTCTCATTTAAACGAACGCTGTGAAACTTAGTGGCTAATGATTCTTTGGTTTGGATTTCTAGCGAATTTGATTTTACACACAGTACTCTATGGATTACAAAATCACATTTTCATATCTCACTCAAAATGTGTTGAATATCGGCGGCGAAACTTTTTACAGGTGGGGGGCAGGCCTTCTAAATCCAGATGAAATACTTTATAACCTAAATAGGGTCATCCCCTTTTAAAAAAAGCTTTAAAATGGTCACGTAATCAACATGTGCCTTCCTTCTTCACGGCCATATTGGATCCTAAGCCGAATGATTCTCATGGTTAAGACTTGTATATGAAATGGACAATATATTGTTTCAGTGTTTTGTTATTCTTACCAATATTGGTGCCATGATATTGGCAAGTTCAAATTGCCATATAACTCTTAGGAGTTCATTATTACCAGATTACCTTGGCTTTTGCTTGTCTTGTCCATTTTGGATTTATGCTAATTAAGGGTAAGAAGGTGTTCATTCATTCAATTATACAATTCACATTGCAAATAATTGCTAACAGAATTATGGATTAGACACAATATTATGCTCCTTTGTTGACTCAGATTTTCGAGATGTGGACAAAAATCTAACAAATGGCGGCCTTTTGGATTTATGCAAATTAAGCATGCAACCCAAAACATCCTCGCTATTCGTTCTGTCATATAATTTGTTCCAGACCTTGAAACATGGGTATAGCTACCGAAATTATTCTGCTAAGAGGATCAGAAATTCAAGCTATTAACAAAAATATATCAACATGGCGGCCATTTTGGATTGATGCAAATTAGGCATATTTCTGCAACTCGGATTTCCTCGGAATTTTAGTATATCATTTTAGTTACCTTAAGCAAATGCATTGTGCCATAAAACCTTTGATAGAAATTGTTCCAGTCCAAACCTCAATTTCTTGAGACTACAAGCAAAATGGTATTGGAACGATGAATCTTTGGGATATGGCGATATGTATTTTGATTTACACGAGGGAACAATTGGGTAAGGGGTCCAAATTGGAAGAAAAAAGATATTGACCATAGTTGACCTTATATAGGCCTGAGCAAATAACCGTTACATACATGTAATGCTTTTTCTGCCCGAAGGTAGTATGTTACTGGATACCCCCAATTATCTTCCACAGTGTATAAGTCCCTGTGCCTTGTACCATGGGTACTGTACACACATTCCCAGTTTCAGCTAAAGAGAGGGGTGTGGTTGGGCTAGTATCTCAATCACAGCAATGCATGTTCACACAATGGTTCAAAATAACACGATCATAGTGTTAAGCTTAAACTGTTGAACCGTTGATCCAGCCTAAATTCCACTGACATACAACCAATCATAGGTGGCCTTATACTGCTCTCCAGCGGGGTATGGAGTCAATTCCACAATGCACCAGTTATTGGGAAATTTCACCTCAATAGGGTCATGTATTCTCACTTAAATCATATTCTTAACACATAAAACCCCTGACTTATATGCTCATTTCCGCCCCACTAAGGTGCTAACTTAGGGAATTTTTTGAATGATCATGAAATGTCGTTGTTCTCACTGTTAAAAATTTCCGTAATTAAGAAAACAGATTTTCCGAAATTACGGAAAAATCTGTTTTAGAAAACAATAAGCATATAAAAAACAACAAAACATAAAAATGTAATTTACGGAAATATTTCAAATTTCTGTAAGCAATATTTCCGGCAATTTTTTTTTGGTCCGTAATTTAAATTACGAAAAATTCTGTTAAAATACACATTTTTTCCGTATATGAGACAAATTTCTGTAAAATTACTGTCAACGTTCCGTTAATTGACAAAATTTTAAATTTACACAAAAATGACTGAAATACTGCTGCCAGAATTTCCGTAATTTACGGAAATATTTTTAACAGTGTTGATCTTCTTGACACTTTTTATCCTAAGTACTGACATGGTTTATACTACAGGATAGGCACATGCAATGCATCATGGGATTTATTCAAAACAGCCTCTGAGCTATCTGAAGCCAAGGGTAATATGATTATATGCATGAAACTGTTCCTATCTCTGGCAAAGGTAAAAAAAACAATGCTGCCGAATATGTAACCTTGTGGCTTGTGACATATTACTGAATGTGAAAAGAGGTGTTTAACAATTTTTATGGTTTTTAAAAATCTTATAAAAGTGTCTATCTAGTCTTATAAGTGGGATGATATTAGCATAATTGAAGTGCCAATGGTTGAAAACGGCTGTATATTGGTTCGAGTTACATTGATGAATATTAGGATAATTTTTTATTAAAAGGTGTGACTTACCCACCATATTCTACATACCATCAAGGACACTTCCTGTTTGACAATTGACGAAAAGCAGATAACTGAACATCCTGCATTGTGAATTGCCACCCAAGTATTATTACAATGTTGGACTATTTATCTGTGGATGAATAAAATGCCAAGTGGTTCACTTTTTTTCCCCAGTAATTGGTTTACCTGTGGGAGGGTCTGGCATGAATTTTTAAACCAGCAACCAAGGGGCAAAACGCACATTGATCTGGGTCATGGTTGTAACCATATGCATGGTGCATTCGTGCTGCGTGGAAATGACTGTCTTGATATAACATAATGCTTGATATGGTTCCATGTTCTTGATATAATGCATGGAGCTGCGTTGACTTGACCTGTCTTAACAACATGTTAATCGATTATGGGGACATGAGAAATAATATGCTCGTCGTGATTATTATACCACCATTTGCAAAGCACATAAATGGTGATGTACACAAACATAATATAAGTCTGAGCATTTGACACAAATAGTTAAATGAAATTCAAGTTACATGCAAAGTTTTACAGTGAGGAATTAGGGAAGAAGAAGAAAAACCCCAAAAAAGACAAAAGAAGTTAGGAGGATTCTCAATTAAAGGGTGTTTAAAAGATTCACAGCCATATATGCAAAAACGTGACACTGGAGCATTTTTTTTTTTAAATAGGTCACCTGCAGATTAAAAATTGAGGCACTTACAATATATAGTAGTAGCAAAAAAAATGATTGTTTCTGATGTGAAATGAATATAATGGATTGTATAAATAACAAATACCATATTGATTTTAAAATTTATTGCCATTACAATTAGCATATTTTGTGGGTTATGTGAAAGTTTAAAAATCACATTAATAATAAACCGTTAGGTCATAAGGGTTTATAGAGGCCCTTCTCCATGATTTTTTGATAGGTCTATATCACTTGAGGTCCTTTGCGTGAAGAATGAATTTATTCTACAAAGACGACAAGAAAAAAAGGCTTCAGATAGTGGTATTATTGAGAGTTCACATCATAGTCATTTGTAAAATATATGTATGACAAAAAGTAAACAATTTTTTTGTCATGTTATTATTATTAAAGAGTGACTGATTTGATAACAAATGAAATGGTATTTTTCCAGCTATTAATTTAGTGGAAATTAATGCACTGGTATGCATAAAGATGCGAACAAAAAAGCGGCTTTCGTGCGATTAGGACTTTCAATCATGGTATATAATTTAAGAATAAAAAAGTAACCTTTTTAAGTTAAGGTGGAAAGACTCGTGAATAGCAATGACTCTTGGGCCTAATAAAAGAGAATTTTATTTAAGTTAAGCAATGGAGAGGATGTGAATACAATAGTCATCCCGCATCCTCACCATTAAACGTAATAACTATTCTAAAGTCATGGACCGTTTCATGACACTATCCTAATTTACTGTCAGAAGCAAATTCTTTATGGGCAGATTGTCCTTTTTAGGAGCTCTTCTTGTTTAACCTTGCACCGTTCCGCTTCATATACCACGTTGTCCTCAATAGTCTCACCACATTGCATTGATAAGATATCACTGATCTGAGACCATTGGAATTTCACATAGCCCTGTCACCTAAGGGTTGAAAACATCAGCATGACAACATTTAGGGATTTTTTTAACTCTCTGTCTTGACACCCATTACAACACAGAATCCATGACATCGAAGTTAATTGAGCTTAGTTGACACGACCGAGTTGACCATCATAGTTAACGGGGGTAGGGATTTTTTGCCATGCTCTGTCTTATTGTCCGTTAACCGCGTGCTGCGGAATAGTTCGTACCTGATCAAGGTATGGACGACCTGATGACACAGAATCGAAATGTTGGCGTTTGGTTACCTCATGTGGGGCTGTATTATTTTACTACTTTGTTGCGCCATGGTTTTCATGATTTGTGTGCCATGTTAAGGAATCGGAAAAATATCCTCATAATTGTACGCCCGCTTTTAAGTCTGGGTTTAAATCGAGGGTTTAGGACAAAAAGGTCCCATCTGCAAATGGCTGCCATGTGTTGAATTTGGCAGATGGTAACACTTAATAACAGCACAACTGGATAAACAAATGGCAGCTATTGCAGATGGGCCTTCTTGCACTAAACCCTCGTAATGTAGATCGTAAAAAATATAATGTCGCCAAAAGTAAGTTTAATGTCATTTTTTGCCGAACCGAAATACCTCAAAAGTTGGAAAAATACGCCTAGTTCAATTCATAAAAATGGTTTATAACCGAACTATTTATGATGATGTGATTTTGTAAATTCCGACGTGTGTCTTGATATCGTAGTGTCTAATATGATTTTAGGTATAACCTCACGCACTGAACGCGACATTTTGTGGTTTAAAATCATTAACATGTCGCTTTGCACAGTAATTTGGCACTTGTTTCCGGGTGACCGAATTACCGTTTAACTATATAGTTGAAACGTAGTTCACTTAACCTTAATTAAAAATTCAACGTGTTTGTTATTTTACTTCATGAGAACGTGATTTCGGTTAAGAACTGGCACCGTGTTTCGCATCCTCTTATAAAGCTTCCAAGACTTTGTTAACATTCCTTAAAATCTAAAATTTGTTGGCATGTATTTCACGCCCTTTCGTGTTTTGAACTAAAACTTCAAATTCAATAAACAGAAAAAACCCAATTCATTTTGGTGTGAAAAGTATTGTTTCTGCACCTTCTGACCTTACACACTGGTAGCTTTGGTGACAATTAGGTAAAATACACAATCATCGCAGCATAAACGTTGATGCATCCAATGGAATATTTTATCTTCAGTGATTGATCTTGGAGTCGTTTTTTGAACTTTCCTTTATAATGTGATTCGAATGTTGTACAGGAATGACATTGATCAAATTCTACTTTCAGAAATGTTTTCTGGAAAACATAAATGCTTTGTATTGAGACTTTGCAGGCATTGTTGATAAAAACTGGACACGTACCAGCAAACTAAAAATTTTTTAGTACCCTCTTTTACCTCAACAAAATAACCATTTGCAGGTCACTGGGACTGCCTTGTCGTATTACGTTTTTAAGCACACCCCTTGTGTGGCCATATCGTGTCTCGGAAAAAATGCAATGGTAGGTACATCGTTCATTCGCGAAATTAAAGAGGAATTTTGTTCTTCCCGATTGTGTAATTCCCTCTTTGAAAAGAATCAGCGTAGGTCAACAAGCGACATTCATCCTTTTGAAATTTACTCTTTTTTTTACTCGAGAAAAAAGATTTCAGTTAAAATTCCAGTGACACTTTTTTTAAAGATTTCAACTCAAAAGAGTAAACTGTCGGAGTGCTAAAGAGTATGAGAGTGGAATTTGATATAAATTACATTAATAATTCGTGCAGACGCCTGACGGTGACTTTGACCCATTTAGAGAAATCATTGCTTTGTTGTTTGTTTTTTATTGGTAATATCAACATGAAAGTACAGTCGTAACAATATGCAAATAAATAAAGCAATAGAAAAAGTACAATGACAAATTTATACAATCCAGAAATATTATAAAACTGGAACATATAAAAAGTAATTACCAAGTCATTTTGGATGAAACCACGCTGACACCAAAGCTGACAAAACCACTTAAGTGCCCAAGCTAAAAAATTTCCGTTAGTGCCCAGGGGGGGGGGGGGGGGGGTGGGTCCTAGGGACCCAAGTTACCCAAACCCAGCTAGAATAACCACTTTCCATGGGAGGTTTGATCATGACAATAACACAAGTTAATGGGGGGGGTCACGTAAGAACCACATACCACAATAAACATTTGAAATACGAAATTGACCTCCCTGACTATGCCAATTGAAATGTCACTCTCAGAAAAGGAGTGGTTCGAACAGTTCCATCCTCAGCAACTCCAATTAAGGTTTTGAAACCAAAAATTCATAGATATACTCTAGAATAACAATTAAAAATAATCATTTGCAAAATATAAGCCAATTTCTACCATCTTGATTTTCTCAGAAACTCAAAATCACCTTATATTTTCCATAGACGTACACAGTTAAGAGCATGTCATGACAAAATTAAAATTGATGCTATCAGCATATAAAAGGTTATTTGATGAAGTTTAGTAAGTATTAATTAATTGCCTTCCTAAGGGTATATATCTAGGTAAATAAATCCCAAGATTTAATTACTTTAATTTTTTAATTAGTTAAAATATCTTTGATTTCCTTCCGTTAGTGCCCAAGGGGGGGGGGGTCCTAGGGACCCAACCTAATTATTCTAATGAAGCCGAGGGCGGATTGTTGAACTTTTTTTAGTATCAGGAGAAGCGTATCATAAATCCGGACAGTAGCAAAAAAACTCCTTGAAAAAATTTGATTGCGTAACCGAGAAATCGCAAAAAAAAAAACAAATGTTGGTACTATGGAACCCCCCCCCCCCCTGGGGCAATTAGTGTTAAGCCGGCCAACAAACACAGAAGGAAGCTTATTCCAGTGAGTACACCAACTCCAGTGTTTGTATAGCTGTACTCAAAACTAAATCATTCAGAAAGAGAAAAAGCCAAAAATGGTAACATGTGAGGAGAAATTGCGCGATGGTAGTAATTTGAAAGACTTGAACGAATGTGTGAGGAGATGGGCGGGTAAGGGAAATATTAGTGGGCTTGGGAGAAAGTCAAGGCCTTGATCGAAAAACTCGAAAGAGAGGTATGAACTCCGGAGAGTTTGGCTATTGAAAGATTGCAGATCTTTGGGCTCGAAAAAAAAAGGAAAATGCGGAAAAAAATAAAGATTGAATGAGAGGCTTACACACACACACACACACACACACAACACACGCTCACACACACCACCCACACACACACACACCCACACACCCCACACACACACACACACACACACACCATACAAACACACACCACACACACACTGTACAACACGCGAGCCGGCCTTGCCCGGTTCCTGGGGACATGGGGGGGGGAACATCAGGGGCGACACCTATAGGAAAACTGAACCACAGCAGCCGACGCATCCGCGCCTGAGTATTGTTATGAATGTGTGTGTCCAAAGAAGTCCCTCTTCAACAGACTTTAGTTGGGTCTGTGGAAACTTCATATCCAGATAGATTTAATAATAAGGTTTAAAACAAAAAATATGGAAAGGTTAAAAGTTTTTCTGTTTAGCTGTTTAAGGTGGTATAAAGAAACCAATTTGACAAAAAAAATCTACCACGGTCTTCAAATTTTTCATGGGAAATTCCACAGTAGTAAATGTCCGTGTTTTTAAATGACAGCAATGTGTGACCTGATGTTGGGGTAATCCATGCACAGCGGGATGTTGCCGGCTGCTGTGAAAACTGAAATAAGTTTTTGATTTTCTATCTTACCTTCTTTTTGGGACACACTGTACGTGTATTGATCTTGAGTAAATGTTTACAGAACATCAAACCATTTTGTTCCTTGAGATCCAGCCACACAAACCTGGTATGCATTATCACAGTCAACTTGACCCGACTGGGGTCAGACAGCTTCGCTACATGGAAAGTGATCCGTTTGTGATTGACCAGATTTCTCTTTCGTCCTGAACAGGGTTTAACCGATTAGAGGGGCAGGCATAATGGGATTGCAAAACTTATGCGCTCAATCAGCATTTACGTAAAGTATTTTAAAGTAGCCGACACAAAGACGTCTATTACTTAGTTTTTGTTTTGCCTTAATGTTCTGTGCTAGTTTGGAATTTTTGAAAGCTTTATTTGGATTATTTTCGAATTTTGATATTTTATTGTATTTTTAATAACATGTTTAATGCTGATAAACTTATATTTTAAAAAGCAGTGTTGAAAACGTGGTTCAAAGTAGTGTTTAGAATGTTAAATTTCTAAAAGCCTATACGAAGTGTTTAAAAGTGCATATTATCCGCTGGTTTTGGCAGTGTTCTGGTCGTAACATGTACCTTGGACAATGTAAGAGGATAAAAAGAAAGTTTGTCAGAACAACTGCGTGAAAATAGTCTACCTTCTATATATCAAATTAAAAAAATTACAAAAAGGAATTTTATTTGATAAAAGTTTTTTGAGCTGTTAGGAACCAATCACAATTTGCTCCATAGGATAAGGATTTTTTTCGGGGAGGGGGACAATAACATTTTCAGGGCCAAATTTTAGATAAAGAACTTGAGAAATCAGAGGGGAACCGACATTTTCAGCAAAAAACAACAACAACAAAACCCAAAAAAAAAAAAAAAAAAAAACATTTTGTGAAATCCCCCTCTTCTTTGGGTAAATTGATCGGTCCTTTGCAGGACTTTCTGTTGGTTTCAATTTTGCCGATGAAACGTTACTGGTTCTTTGACGACCCAGAAAGGTTCCATGACAGTTTTTGAATCATTTTACGGTAAATAAAGTTGAGAGCAAGTTTACAAAAATAATCAAACAGATTTTATTCTTGACATGACTATAAAGACAACCAGCAGAGTGATATGAAAATCTGAGGAAATAGATGATTGTATGGGCTGATGTTTTGTTCTTCAGGTTAAGGGTCCATTTTGTTTGTATTTCAGAAACTGCCCTTAGGAAACGTACTACCACCTGACCCCATTCCGATGTCTGCGTCTACCATGTCCGACTAGCTGTGTCCCCTTACTGTGTTAACTGTGTATGACAGTTAGTAAACAGATTTCCTTTCCCGACGGAGAGGACTTAATTTGGTACGGAGATGAAGGCATCTGAATTTTGGCGCATCACTGTAAAAATCGTGTCTTGACTATCGTATCTTGCATTAGCTATATCTTCATCAGTAGAAAGCATTTGAAGATACTTTTTAAGGACGTTTTCTTTGAGGGTTGATTGTATATCGCTTCATTTGAGCTACATACACCACAATTGCCGACAATGCATGCCATTTTTTGCATGGTCGCTTTATGTACATTAGCAAAACTGTATAGGAAGCGTCTCATCATATGAAGCATCCCAGACTGAACTTGGACTGATATCACGTGGAATGTTAAAAAGTACAAAGAAAATTGGAGCGTCCTAAAAAAATACATCGGAAGTGTACGCTATAAACATGCTGTTTTGACTTGGCTTATATTCCCGAAAAAAATTACTTATCAATCTGATTGCGTTATTGAATCAAAGCGCCCCATATCTATACTTACGAACAGCTCTCTCCCTGTATTGTCTATATTACAAAGTCTATACAAATGTCAAAACTGACTACAGTGCCTGCATGGATATGGGCCCCCGCACTACCTTTGAAGGAAATGAAAGACACCGGTGCCCTCGTTACTTCCTGAATATATTTGATAGTACCGATATTGGTGTCACTATTATCTTTCTCTGCAGAATTAGGGCACGAATCTGAGTTTTATCTACAACTATCTGTGACTTTCGTCACGCTCCAAGGACAAATACTTCCTGGTAACATGTCTATTGTTAGTATTGACTTATACCCCCAGTGGCGTAGCTAGGATTTTGATTTGAGGACCATTGTCGCATCTGTACCGACATACACCGGGTTGGTTCGCAGGGGAACAGGCCCGGTGGGTGGTCTAGGGTTTGCGATTTTTGGTTTTTGTATCTTTCAATGTCTTCTGATGGCGAATTCTTGCCCCCTTTTGTAAATTTTTAAACTTGTCGGTCGCCTGATTCATTGAACTTATTCGTTGCGTCAATACCGTGTCCACGTCCCCTGCCCCACCTCCACCCCGGCTACGCCTGGTCCCCCCGCTATCAAAATCCCACTGACCATAAATTTAAATTTTGCCTTACGGTGGACTATAAATACCAAAAGGGTTCTAAGTTGCACCTTTTTGTCACAGAATGTCCCTGCTTTCAAACGTTGTTTTAAAACCTTAAACATTTTTAAAGTTGTTTATATACGGGGTAGTATGTTTTATTTATAATATGCAGTCCCGAGGTGCAATTTTAATAACCACAAGTTGCAAGACCTTATATTTTGAAAAGGGCAGAAGCAAAAAAAACTTTTTTAAAGAACAACATTGTTACCATGAGGCTTTATTCTCCTTCCCGCCCGGGGAGGGAAGGGAAAAGAGTGTTCTCTCGGTGGTGATGGGGGTGGGGGGTAGGGTGGTTGGTAGGTTTGCCCATTGGTGAAGTTTACATTTTCGTCGCTTGTTTTAGCCACGGGCATTTTGATGGTCTCCATAGTCTACAGTAGTTGCTATACACTGTTACTGTCAACATGCAAATGTTTAACCTTATTAGATTATGTTAATACCTCAGTCTTTATTCTTTTTATACCTGTAAAATGGTCAGTGTGTACAATCATGAATCAGTATAGGGCATTTTCAATAGCTTTTGTATTATAGAGTTCGTTTCGGTTGGTCTCAAGTCAAATGGCTTGCTGTATCCGGATGTAACCTACCCCCTGTTTAGCATCCATTCCATTAACTTTCAATCCGATATTAAATCTCGACGAAGCCTTAACCGGACATGTGCAGTTGGGGTAACCTAACCTATATTTGTAATAGGCCCGTAGCATTACTAACATAACTCCAAAATTCCCAGGGAACCAGGGTAGTAATCTTCAAGGCAAAATGCTACCGATGAGGGCTATTGTTTCAATTCCAAGTTAGACTATTTTGGTTGAATTATTTGGTCTCACTTGACCGTCTTAAAGACCTTGTAATATCCGCCCAACACGTATAAAACAGCATGACCGCCCACACACTGTTTTCATTACCATAACAGGGTCAAATGTGGCATGGAGTTCGAAGATCACAAAATCAGCTCTATGGGTTCAATTTTATTCAAAATGCTCTCTAATTTTAATTAAAAATAGAACTCAAATTGCTCGTCTCGGTTGATATAAAATAGGATTAAAACAGTAATGTTTTCCATATCCTTGAGGCTCTATTAAAAACCAACTAGCTTGACATTGAACCATTGTGTTTCCACAGATTACGCTTGATATGCATGGTGGATTGGACCTTTTGGCTTCCCGTCACACGTTTAACGTGGACCCAGTAAATGGTTCAAACGATTTACATTTTTAATCATTGTATCAGATGAACAATTTTTACTTTAAGTAATTAAAAAATCAATGATTTTAAAATCGGAAGCATTTTGAAGACTTGAACCCCTTACAGCCAATTTTGTTGACTTCGAAACCTGGCCATACCACGCTTTCCTCTGTATCTTGCAATGATAACACAACAATTTTGAAGAAACTGGAAGACACATTGACTTTTTGTTCCTTGAAGGTATCAGAGAATATGAGATGTAATTTGGACTGGTTTGCGCATTTTAAATATTGACCACCTGTGTTACCTTATTTGCCTTAATTTCCTTTTTTGCACGGATGTTCCCTGGCAGCAACATGAAATCCTGATCTTAACCCTATACTAAATAGAGGAGGTAGTGATCTTCATCACACAAGCATTTTTCCTATACAATTTTTTCACTGTGTGGGTTGACAAATGAATTTATAGTGACAAAAAGTCCCTAAATGAACGAACTCATCCTAATCTTGTATTTTCGTACCTTTTGGTCCCTAATAATTCTGTGACAACCAGTTGCAAAATTGTATTGGAAGAACTGTATTTTGGGAAGAACAATATACCTCCTCCTTACTAACATAACCAGAGACCATCAAACCTTTAGTACCTTTTCATAGCCAATAACTCTCTGGGCTCTAATGTTGTAAATGTATTGTTCATGTTTCCGCCTAGGACATGTATGTGATTAGCCCTGACTGCCACATTTGTAACACATCTCAAGTACAAAAGTTGAGTGATTAAATATGTTGACAGACTTACCGTAGACTCCCTGAAACGTGATTCTTATTAAGTGCCGCAAGTGGTCCCTTAAGAGAGGGGGCCAAAACAGTTGTACATGGTCAAATTTGTAATATTGATCCAAACATGTTGAAAAGCACACCAAGCTATGTGTCTAACCATAAGGATTCAGAAAGGTATAGTTTTGTAATATTACAGACCTAATTTCAGAGTTATGAGGCTAACCAACGCAAAAATCCATAATAAGGGGCAATTTCAGTTGTACAAGGGGTCAAATTTTAAAGTTGGCCCGATTTGATAAAAAATGTTCAAATTATTGGTGGAGTTCATAAGGATTACATAAGGAATAGTTTTGACTGTCCTTACAAATCTTAGTTTCCGATGTAGGGGGGGCACAGAAGGTAAACTTCCATTGCATTCAATTGGGCTGATCTTGTTTTATCCCCTATACTTTCTTAAGCACGCATTGAGCAACTCAAATACCGTAATTAATCCTATGAGCTCCAGCAATAATTTGCACTATTTTTTCTCCAAATCGAGCAATTTTAAAATTTTGACCCCGGTACAACTGAAATTGACTCCTGTTATTGATTTTTGCTGTTGTTAGCTTATAACTCTGAAACTTTAGTTACCTAACAAACTATCCTTTTCTGAATCCTTATGGTTTACACATAAAGATGGTTGTGCTTTTCAACATGATTGGATCAATTTACAAAAATTTGACCCCTTTACAAAATTTGTTTTTGGCCCCTCTTCCCCTTAAGGCACCACTTACGGCACTTAAGAATCACGTTCATGGGTCCCTGTCAGTCTGTCAGACTCATATTTAATCACTCAAACAAACCTTTTTGTACTTGAGATGTGTTACAAATGTGTGCTAGCTCCCGGTTAGATGCGTTCCGTTTGTGTTTCTGGCCACTTTTACAGTGTGATTTGGCAAATGGGCGGTCAGAACTCGATCCCGATCACTCTAAATTGTTGCGCATTCTATTCCAAAGCTTTAAAACGCAAAACATTTATATTTCAACATGATGGATAAAAGCAAGGCCCAGGGATATGAAATATAAATCTTTGTAAAGTTGTCCTAAGTTATTGAAACATAACGTGAAGTGGCGGGGATTTAGTTTTCTTTATGCCTGTATTCACAGGCATTTGTAACTTTGCCAAATGGCTGTCATGTCCTAGCAATCAGCGTGGATTTGCGCTTTTTGCAATGTTGTACAAGATGCCATAGGCAATTCCTTCAAAATAGGCTTTGTCAAATGTTATCACAATATTGTGCAAGTAAAAATTTTCAAACAATTATTTTTTTCGTGTCTGCCAATCGTTTTGATGACCCTTTCGTAGTCGAATAGTTGTTGGTAAAGTTAATTATTTTCGCGAATTCTTTAATTTGCAAAAATTGTTTGTGAATGCAAGTAAAGTGTAAACAATGTGGAGCAAAATACTTTACGTTTACCATACGTGTTTTTTTTTTCAAGTATATGTCCAGTCACAATATCTGAGCTGAGTTCAATTTCGTAATACCTCTGTTGTATAACTTGTAACACTTCATTTGAGCACGAATTTTGATACCTAGCATATACATGACCAGTATTTGTTCATGGTATGTCGTATAGATGGTTGTACTGTGTCTTTGGAGATGATGATATTAATGAAAAAGCGCACTTATTGTAACATACGATGTGTCACTGTCTTACAACAAAATACATATCACTGGATCACCAAATAAGTTGTGTCACTCTTTTAACAGAGTCTAATAGTCATCGTTTCAGTAGCAAATTTCAACAAGTCAAATACATTGTGGAGCAGAATGTCAACACCTTGCCTTTTGAACACATGAAATAAATTTAAAGCCTTTCTTTCCAGTTACCCACCCCACTAGTATGTTTTCTAGAATCATATAATGACCACTTTGAGTAACAAATTTTAGCCCCAGAAAAAAATTCTGGTGCCGCCACTGGCTTACCCCCAATCGGCGGATCAAGTTACTCTTGTCAAAAGCTGTTCTTTTCTGAATGTTAGTTTCTTTGTTTCTGAAAGTTCAGAGTTAAAAACAAATAGCAAAATAAATAAAGTCAGCAAGGTGCTTTATAACACAAATAATATGACTGGTTTAGCAAGGTATTCATACTGTCATATGTTTTATGCGCATTCATGCTCAATCGCAGTACTGTTTGTTCTGAAAATGCCCCGGCGGCATCGGCTACAGGCTACATTGCACGGTTAATAAGAAAACTCATTACACCATGTAACATTGTCAACTGCTCGATTTGTTTATTTCAACGGGTAATCGACGTTAATTTCCTATAAAAATAACTTGGTAAATCCAAACAGATTACTTTTGTAATTGACCTAAATGGGCCGTGGCCTTGAATTTTCCGCTTGGATTTACCTACTTGACTTCCACACACACATTGGGTGCTTAAACTAACAAATTAAAGAGTGGCCAATGAGGACAGTATTTTGGTAACACTAGTTAATTCATGTTAATTTGAAGAACCAGAGTTTTGAGGATTTTGAGGATTGTCCTCTGTGAATTACTGCCATGAATAATTACAAATGTGAGAGAAATGTATGATAGCGCGAACGTAGCATTATTACTAGCAAAAGAACTTTGCTATGGTCGGGACTCGAATCCACAACCTCCCCGTTTAGACGCCTGATACAAATGATGTCACAAATCCTATTATAGCAGAAATTTTTCGAGGAGTGGAGCATATCCCCCTTCCCTAAAACTTAAGACCTTTACCATGTCGCGAATTCACTCTATCAAGCTCCTAATTTGAGGTATGCAATCACCTGGATATGATCCATGCTTCAAGCAGATCAATAAGTTTCAAATCAGGCAGAGCGACTTGTTCAATCTGTAAGGATTTTTTTGCATTTGTTGAGAATTTGATAGTTTTTTATACAGGGAAAGATCTTTCCCTTCAATGCAAGCCAACAATTGAGTCTTTTTCAAAATAATTTTTAGATTGGAAATGTCAGCCAGTACACTATACAGGTGTGAATAAATAACAAGATGAGTGTCAGTCGTATAGAAGAAAGCCGTGATCAAGGCTACATTATAATCGCATTTAAGAACTTTGCTGTGGATCGAACCCCTGCACAACCTCCCGTTTGATCTCGGGTACGCTAATCAATTGCGCCACCACGGGGACAGACCCATACTTGTCTTAAAACACAGTCACAATTTATTTCTGTGAAAATCGGAAACATTCCAGTTTGATTGTGATGCCTGTGGAAGAATTCTTGCCGATGACTTAAAAATAGGTGATGCCTTTTACTAGGGGTCACTGTAGATAGAAGGTAAGATATCACGGTACGGCGGGGGGGGCTAGACAAAGGAAATCAGATAAAGAATAATAGGAGCAGGAAATTATTCATTTCAAAAACAACGGTTTTGCCACCCTTTGAAATCATTGCCGAACCTTAGGGAAACGCTCATAAGTGAAGATAGCAAGTAATAAAGGACACTATCAGTGATTGCTAAATCAGCAACAATCGAAAAAATCTAAAAAATCAGATTTTTACATGTATGTAACAAGTAAAGGTAGCCATAACATACCCTGCACATGAATAAGGGGAGCCAGACAAGCAACCTAATAAGGACAGAATCGGAGATTTTAGGCATTACTATCCGTCGGAGATTTTACTACAACACGTAAGTGAACGGAGATCGTATCTTGGAACACTGCCGTTTTCTTCCGTTTCTTGGTCAATTCTACAGCTGGAAAAGGTTACTTATGAGGCATTGTACGACTTATCCTTAACTTGAAGCTATTCCTGCAAATTTAAATATTTTAAGTCAATGATAGTGTCTTTAAGTAGGTCAGTCAGGTGCCAGCGGATGTGCTTCTTAATCATGTTAACTTGATCTTCCAAAACAAAGATATCTGCAAGAGATTTTGAAAAGATAAAATCGGATGCCTTCGGATGTTAAAAGCATATTGACAGGTCGTTTGTATCCCGTTCACATTACGCACCCCTGTACCGTAAACCTTGAAGGATCCTTGAAGAAGGTACTGCAACGCAGGTTTGCTTCTGAAATCTATGCGTCCTGGGTTCGGGAGGACAGGGTTTTACCTTATCTTGTGGAAACTCTCAATAATAACATTGCAGTGTCTGAGGAAATTTTTGAAACATAAGTTGAGGAAGAAGAATTATTAAATATAGAAGGCGGGTGGGCGGGCGGGCTGGTTGTAGGGGCTTATCCACTCGTCTTTCACCAAATGCGGGCCGGGTTCAAGTCCCTGTGGAGCCTGTGTCGTCCGTGAATTTGGTTGCCGATCCATACTCGTCCGCGCAGGTTTCCAAGCACTTCGTTTCCTCCTGCATCTAAATTCGGACTTCTTCCCATAAAGCCTTCCTGTCGTTTCTGGATGTGTCTGAAGCAGCCTAAGGCGCTCCACAGGATGCGGCGCCCTGAGCACTTTGGTGGAATTGTCGCGCGTTATAAGGATTAATAGATTATAAATATATATTTTAAGGAAGAAAGAGAAAGAGAAGAAAAAAAGTAAACAAAATGAAGAGCGAAAGGAAATCAAAGAAGTAGGAATTTAAAAAGAGATCTAGGAAGAAAAAAGGGAAACTTGGGTAAAACAATATTTATAGGTCTAGTCTGACGAAAACAAAAAAATCAATGGGTTCATGCATCAATTGATCGACCAGCTGATCAATTATTTTATGGATGGATAACTGACTCCTTCCCAATTAATAGTATCACGTTAGTTAAAAATCGCTTTTCCTGCAAATTATTAATTCTCCTCATCAGATCAGTTCGGGCCACTTGACAAACAAACTTACACGTGGTCAAATCTCTAAAATAAAACCTTTCAGAATTATTTTTCCGGAAACTGCCGCGTTCCTAAATCCTAATTTTATAGCTGGCCGCGCCTGCATGGCGCCCAAACAAACTGTTGGACGTTTTGTCTTCCTTCGGACGGACAACTTATTCCCCAGCAGCCCCCCTCAGGAAAATGTCCTGTCGATCAAAATTGTTTTTTTGAAAGATTGTATTAAATTGCGTTTTAGATCCCGTGTTCTTGCATGATAAATGCGGAATTCTTAAAAGGGACGACAGAAAAAATATTCAGACTAACGAATGGACCCCGGGTGCCACTCAACCTAAATCGGTTTTGTCATCCGCGAGCAGAAAAACGCGGGAAACGGTAGGGTTTTTCACACCACCACTTCTGCGGACCGCACGACCCCGCGAAAAGGGTCACCAAAACCAAGCACAATGAAAAAAGGGTATCCTTTTCGCACTCATCAAGTCGGCATTTAGGGTAGCCAATGGCGCGACTCCGGGCCCCTCCTCCTTACCTAATAAATATAAATGCGACAATAACACTTACTTAGGTAGACAAAAATCCTTTGTAACTGTCAGGATATTAGCCATGTTTCCGCGCTAACGCGCTGTTAAAAAAGTAATCACCGAGACCTGCTATTCAGTGCAGGGCAAAGCAAATTGAAGGAATTTCAGATTTTTGTGAACATTTTCTAGTGCCGCTTTAAGGGTATGCTTTTTAGGGTTATCCGTGATAAGGGGTATTCTGAATGAAGGAAAAGATATCCGCGTTAAGGGTCAGATCTGAAAGGTCCTGCTTGAGGATGACAACACGGAAGTATGTAAGTGAGCCGTGGCCCCCCCGGGAATGACCCTTACTGAAATCGCTGCAGTTCCACAAATTTGAACAATTGGGTGTTTACATTTCGTTAAAAAAAGAAAAGTAACTAATATATTTTCCTTGTAACTTCCAATTCTGAAACCAAGATGCTGACATTACTACCAGAATTTTATATCAAAATTTAAGAACATGATACAATCATCAGCTCGCAAGACCATTGCTATTGTATATGTCTACTACCGGTCACCCTACCCACTACCTGGGCCTTAATGCCTGCACTTGTCATATCATTATCTTACTCAAGCCTGAATAAATGTCTGAATCCCGGTCTGAATGTGTTTGATTGTTTCACAAACATACTAGATACACTGACTTCGGGGCGGGATGTACACCTTGATTTTCCGTGGCAGATCCACCAACGAACTGCCACGAACGTTTTACAGAATTAAACATCAAATTGTATTAATTTTCTTGTTGAATTGATTTCCATTAAGGATCTATGTTCCATTATGTCTGAATATTTTTTCATGCCATTGTGTCCCTGTTATGGATCCGTCGAACAAACGAATTTCAGTTTTCACGCAAGAGGTATACACGTCCTAATTTAGATTTCTAAGGTGACCTACGTTTTCTAACCTTAAGTGCATGTGCATGGATCTTCACGCAGCGACATGACGTTACTTTTTGGATTCATAGCTGCGAATTAACTCTTAATAGGAAGCTTCAAATTGGTAACTGTTTGACACATGTATATCACTTGCACTGTCAACTATGTTTAAAACAATCTTTCCGTAAAAGTGGCGCTGTTTTGGGAACTTTGTGAGTAATCTAAGCTTTCCAAATCCATATGGATGTCCCAACATACACTTGATCAGTCTAGTCTAGAAGATATCAATATATTTGCATTCTTTTAAAAATGCAAATTATAAGTGTGCGTGGGATTAGAACGAAAGCTGCATTGGCATAATTTAAAAAAATATGAAATTGTCTTTTTCTTCAACTTGCCTCAGATGACTCTAGGCCATGGTCGAAGAATAGAGATACATTTTACACATAAAATAACATACCCACACAAGATATGGACGTTATATAGGTGAAAGAATCCAGGTAATTTGTAGGCTAACTTCAGTTTGCCATACTTTGATCAACAAATGTTGTATATTACATGGATTCCTAGACTCCGTACTCATTGATCCACACACTGCCATAAGTATGGCAACATCCAGAAAACGAAATTCATAACCACACCAATTGATTTTCAAACGGTACCATGGATTCTTGACGACTCAATACGTATTAAATTCCAACGTTGTGTTTTTTTTCAACCAGAATGTTATTCCCCCCACCCAAATCCAAGAGGAGTTAAAAAAACGTTTGATTTGATTGTCACGTCCCCTAAATATGGCGATAAAAGGAACAGCAAACGATAACTAGGGTCGATTTAAGGATGAATACGGACACCGGCACACCAATATGTTTAAAACAGCCACTTAATGGTTTGTACGGGTTCATTAGGTTTACTTTAACATTTTTTAAAAAAAAATAAATGGGAAAAATCATGGTGTTTGTGTGGACCGAAACGAGATAAAGTCTATGGAAGATAGTGGTCTTTGAAATATTCGATAAATCCGAGACACTTGAAATGCAATTCTAATGTTGACGTATCATGTGTAAATACGCGTCACATTACGTGAACACACGCACAATGTCAACGGTGCCACTCAAAAGTTGTTTATATCAGGTATCACGTGGCCCTCTTCTCTTACCATTAATTTCCCGAGTCCAACGGTGGTAAAAGTGCTCCATCTTTTTTATTGACAATTAAATCTCATTTCCGGTCCACACAAACCACCCAAGTTCGACATAAACATTTAGAGTAGACCCTTCAAACTCTAAGTTCATTACGACTATTTCGGGCGCCATTTTGACGTTTCCTCTGCCCTGTATTTTCCTTCTGTATAACAATCGGAAACACTGATCTCTATACACTGATAGGCTATCGCCGCTCGAACGTGAGAAACCGGAAATTGCACGCTGCCCGTTTGCTCTACCCAAGAACCCCCTACCGTGCACGTACAAACGCATAGGGAAACTATGGACAAGGACAGATTAGTCGATTAATTGCGCGTATGTCAATGTTTGTCAATTATTGTTTTGATTTTCGAATATGGGTGGGGGGGGGGTTATGTTCGAACAAAATATTATTTAAAATGTTTAAAAAGTCTTTTAAAATGCCATATTTCAGGTTTTCAAGCTCACATACGAATAATTCATGTCGTAGGCCTAACCCTGATGCCTAAGTGTAAAAAGGAAATCACAGGGGTGGTTCCCCCCCCCCAGAACAATTGTTGTTGAAAATGGCTCCGGTAGACTGAGAGTTAAGCATCCTTTCATTTCTGGAAATGACCCTCGTATCTCTTTTTAACAGGCATGCACTTCATTTTTGGAATAACAATTCCTGGGGGTCTTTGAATTTTGGTCGGGGGACCAATCTAGTTCCAAAAAATAGCGACTATAGCTGCAAATGCTGGACAAACCTCTAGGGTTATATAATTCCCAATAATGAAGTTGTCTGGGTAAATCAAATTCAGTTGTGATTGTGACTGGTTTCAATTAGAAAAAATAGAAATGTAACCCTCACATATCAGCAAAATAACCCCGAGTGTGTCATTTTTGATAACAAGTCCCACAAGGGTATAATTTTTACTGCAAATTGTTCCCCTTCATTTTTTTAAAAACTGAAAACTAACTAAGTATAATTTACAAAAATCGCTCCGTCAGACTCCCGTTAGAGGTTTATTTTTCAACTGAAATTGGTCTTGTTATCCTTTTAGGGGTCAATTTTAGAACCCCTGGAATGAGCACGTGTACGCAACAAACCCCTGACCCCCCCCCCCCCACTCGGATAAAATTCTTTGCTTGAAGAAAAGATATGAACTGCAGTCCTATGGGTTCAGTATCCTGCAACAAAATCCTTGTTTAAATCACCTGCGAAATTAAACGTGGAATGAATGAATTTTGGTCCTCTTGACCTTGGGAGGTTATAAGCTAGTCTATGACTGTGTTTTAATAAATACTAAAAGTCATAACAAGCTATCCCAATCGGCCTAATTGTTATCTTTCTACATGGTTCCAGCGAAAAGTCTCATGAATTAAATACTAATTCATAGTGAACTAGAAGTATTAGTGGCTCTCCTGGTATTCCCACGGAGTTATAGCATTTTAGAGCACATAGTCTAGTGCATACAGTAAATATTGGCTACGGACGTGTACCCATCACTAATCGGGGGATCGGCGCAAATTGTCCTATACTTTGTTTACTTCTATTCACAGTTAATTTCAAAAGGCAAAACGGGCAACATACCCCATACAAATTGGCCATGCTTTGATATATATGTTTTCAAGATATTCGCCAAAAAGAGTACTTAATAAGGCATACATGTATACTCATCCCATAAAAACCCGTGCAACCGAGTGAATGTTTGGTCGATTCAAAAGGGACTCTCGCAACTTTCCGTATATTCAACCGACTCGCTATTAATCGCGTGGATATTGCTACAGTGTGTAGCATCTCAGTGATCGGAAAGTTAATCATTATAGCCAGCTTCGTTAACCCGCCGGATAGATAAATAAATCAATTAAAACGTTTCGTTCGCACCACTTTATTCTGGAAACATCATCTGTTTCAAAAACCCCATCTTGGACATAATTACGTATGTGTAGTCCAAGAACGCCTGATACCTTTTAAATGTCAAAATTTGTGAATATACATTGCTTTTTCTGCATGTTGCCATACTTATGGCCAGTGTGTGATGTAACACCACAAGGTCACAGACGTGTCAAACAGGGTGCATGATGCCGTGGAAAACATGCAAACAGTGTGCGTTTTCTTGTGTTAACTGTCATTCGTCGTCTGCTGATTAATTCGCCGGCGAAATTAATTATACAAATTGTCCGTGTACCCACAAGGACGCTGATTTGGTCTTAATCATACAGATGAAGGCTAATGTATATAAAAGCTTTACACAACCATGCAAAATATCAATTTGAAAAATCTGAGGGCGACTATTTTCAAATGTGCCAGTGTCTCGTGAAGAAACTTTGCGATCTATGATCCCACCAGTTGTATAAATTTTTAAAAATCGCGTACACTGGGCCTGGATTATAGAATCATATAAGTTCAAACTATTGATGGCATTTTGTAGAAGGTCAATCCATATTTGTGACAGAATAAAATACATGAAGGAACTTACTGAAGGTTATCTTTTGAAACTTACCCCCTGAATAGAAGACAGTCTCTTGAAGAATTAATGTGGTATACATAATTTTTTAGAGTCTAATAAAACACAGTGATAAGAATCGTCATAATAAACAACATATCATCATTCGTTTTTTTTTCTCTGCAAGATATAGAGGACACATAATCGATATGTAAAACAGATAGGGAGATTATATGAGGCTAAAGACAATCCAGTTAATTTCTATGCTAACCCGTAACTTTAATCAACAACTGTGCCTATGACATATTTATCACAGACTGTACTAAATCCGTAATTAAAAAAACCACAAAGGTCTCATATGGTCAAACAGGGTACCTGCCGTGGGAATCAACTCCGTGTGCGGTTTTTCTTGTGTTTAAAACGCTATTTCGTGTCGTCTGCTGATAATGACTCCGGAGTCATTTTATTATAAAATTGTTCCTTTACCCATGAGGGCGCTGATGATTTGGTCTTAACATCATTTCAGGTTAGGGCTAATGTATATAAACGCTTTACAACCGTTCAAAAAATATCACTTTTTGTAAAACTTTCAAAGTGGAGGGGTCACTTGACACTTATCTAAGCAATTTTCAATACTTTACTATCGGTTTAATGGTGCAACTATGATAGCCCACATTTACATCATTATTTGGAACGTGGGCCAGAAATTGCTGTATTTTCTATTATTTGAAAACAATCCTAAGTGTCCTCATTTTTGGTGCAATCTCTGGTCAAAACAGTGAAAAAAGTCGATTTGTGCTAGTTCAATACAATGACATCACAGTCAAAACCCACCTTCTACCTTATAGAATAAACACTTCTTTTGGAAAACATTTTTTTAAACTTTTAGTGATTAAATTAACCATTTATACTGCTTTAAGGATGCCCGTGTGTTACCCTTTGAACAAGACCTTTGTAATAGAATCTGCCATCACACGAGTCGATCTCTTTCCCCCTCAGCACCATCACAGCTTTTCAGTTTGTTTGTTTCAAGTGCGGGGGATATTTCAGATTTTTTTTGACGCGTGGTAATTCGACTCGGATACACTTGAAGTCTTTCCGTAACGTAATTAAATAATTACGTCCTTTTTTTACCTTGGCGTGACCGGCTGTTTAAGGTAACTTCCCGTTATTCAAGTCTTAATGTCGACTTCTTGGCAAAAAAATATCAAATTGTCAAAACCACTTGCAATATAATGTCTGAAATCAACACTGAATACAATTTTAATCAGGGGTGTTTGATCTGTGAAAATAGTGGGGGTGGTAGCTGAAAAAGTCCATTGCACTTTTGAGCTCAAAATCTCAAGTTCATGTTGGTCAAATTTAAGTTGTCATAATTACATTTTACCCTTTGCACCTAGCATGCATGTATCACGGGCTTTTCATAATGTACATCACTCATCCATTAATTTGTTCTCAAAGCTAAGGAATCCTAAAGCCTAAATCTTATTTTAAGAAACATATGCTGACACATTTTGAGAGGGTGTTTGAGTCAATCACACAATGCACCAGTTTTGGGAAATTTCACCTAAATAGGGTCATGTGATCCCATAAAAATCCTACTCTTAACACATAAAAACCCTGACTTGAATGCTCATTTTAGCCCACAAAGTGTTAGCATGATTATGAAATGTCTTGTGGTGCTTAAAGTTTTGGAACACTTTTTACCCCTAAGTACTGACATGAGTTTAGTAGAGTACAGTATATGCACATTGCTATGCATCATGGGATTGATTCAAAACACCCTCTAACTCCGAACTGACAGTGCGAATTGACGAGTACAATTTAGTACCACATACACCAAAATATTTTCATTTTAAACATAAAACATTTCGCACGTCTTAAAATCTCTAAATACGTCAGCTTCAGTTGTCAAATCAGTCAACATTATGGCTAACATTATCATCTGGTGTCAAGAATACCAGATGTAACATTTCCCTTCTTGAAATACATCGTATTTTGTTTCAGACAGTTCGGAACCAGAAATTGATGAGCCTAATAAAAGAAAATTCATTTCCCCATAGTAATGATTTGTAACTTTTTAAAGTTACAAAAAAGTGAACTGCGTATGAACTTGAGATTTGTGAGACCGTACAAGTGTGATGCGTGTAGATACGTGGATGCATGTGTCGTTTCTGCATTTGGAACAATGCATGGTGAAGGGCCATGTCGCAAGTGTAGGATCTGGAAAAAAGTTCGTAGGTGCTGTTTTTCCTGTTACCTAATTTGTCACCGCAGATTTTAAAATCATATATCAAAGCCCTATATCAAGAACATAGTAAATCAACTTATTTCCCATAGCGCCAATTTCGTAAGATTCTTCATTTTCAGAAATCAATTGCCTCGAAGTCGAATTCATATCTTTGTATGGCCTAAGAATCTTATGGAGGAAGATTGAATAAGTTTGCAAGTCTTGTCCATTTG
>JAMKCH010007583.1:0-106061 GCA_023653785.1 Ophioderma brevispina | reverse complement strand
GCGATGCAGCAAGATGCAGTGGGGTGCAGTCAATGGTGCCAGTATGCCAATTTTCCTGCAAATCCAAATCGCAGTTTATTTACTTGCAACGCAACTGCAATCCGTGACCTGCGGTGACCTGGGTTGACCTGTCAGTAAATCGATTAGGAGTGCAATCGGACAGTGACGGAACATTGCAGTAATTTCCTGCACGGCAATCTTGCATGGAAGTATGAACGGACCTTTAGCAACCCGCGTTTGCTGGGTGCCCGTTGCATGATTAATGGGCCGTTGTCGTGTCCCTTTGTTGTCGAAACTCTGCAATATTTAGCAATTAAGGCGGCCCGGAAAGTATTTTCCCACGTGATATATTCTTGTGTCCAGACTGTCAGAAAGATTTTATCTAACTTGGTTTCTTCTAGCGGGAGACGAACGTCCCCCGTAGAGAATTTTGTAAATGAAATTAAATCTTCAACTATCCTCCGGAAAAAGGGTTCTGGATGTTTTTTGCCTCAAAGGGTCCTACTTTGGTTTTGAATTTTAGTCGTTTATTTAAGTTCTGAACCTATGGACCTAGCGAAGAAAATTGACATTTGCCTTTTCGTATATTTTTCCCAGTCTTGAGAATTTCAAAAACGCTTTTCATTTGCTCCAACTTTTTTGACATTTTAAAACAGATTACGTACCATACCTACCGCGGGCCGTAATGTTTAGCCACCGCTAACGAACGTGAACATCCTCGACAGACTGCCACCGTTAAAGGCCTGATTATGGCTACATTATTCTACAAACCATTAACAATTAAGTCTATAAGGTCCTGTGCACTCCCGTTATGTGTAATAAGGGGGAGGGGGGGCAACATGACCCACTCTGAAACACTTTGCCGGTAGATTTTTTTTAACCACAACTCTTTGGGTCATTGATGGGTACTCCAATACGACCACATACAGAAAACCGATTTTGCGCACTCACTTCCCTCCCCGCCGAAAATGAAAAACACTTCCACCCCCAAAGACTTTTTTCCATAAATTTGGCAAATAATATGAGAAAGTACATTACATTTACATTGCGGAAATAAAATGTAAAAAAATTACCCAGACGATTTAAGGGGCAAACAAATTTTCAATAGCGCCACCAAAACGCTTCCATTATGCTACTGAGCATAATAATCGCCATGGCCATTTAATTTTTTTTTCCACCAAAATATGCGCAGTTTGATATATATGCATTACATAAAATTTTTGGGCGAAAATAATTTACCGTTAAAAAATGGCGTACGAAAACAAAAATGTTGGGTCCACGTACCCCCGCCCCATCCCTCATACACTTAAAGGTCCCAAGACACGGGGGCTGGTAGACATTTCTAAATTTCCTTACATTTTCGTACCTCAATAGTAGCCTGATCACACTCAACACAGATTTTTAAAAGTGAACATCGGACGGGGGCCTTCTCCTGTTTTTGCGAACACGTCGCAAGATGCTGGAGTTGGCTTTGCCCCCGAAGTGACGTCAGAGTAACAACGCAACGTGTACCAGCTATAAACCAAACAAAAACAAACCCTCGATCGATACGACGCCAGTACAGGCCATGTGAAATTTAAAGAGTTCACGCTTTAGGTAGAGTCGATGTATTGTGTCTAGGAAATAGAACAATTTCCTTGCCGTTAGATATTCTCCCTTTACAGTAGTAAGGTCCCGTGGAGAAGATTTTTAACCCGTTTTTCCTAATCACACGCTCGGTGCAGATTGCAAATGGCTAATACCGGCAGAATTTACCAGAAATTTTCTAAATCAGTCATTTACCTACCTATTTGTTTTTTGAGCCAATATGTAAATGTAATGTGTAGAAAGGGTTTGATAAGATCTACACTGATTAATAGGTCTGGTCCATGCCCTTTCTGCGCTGGCGATCCGTATCCCTTCCCGGGAGGAGAGCAAAAACCAAGCGTAATCAATAATAATTATTAAATCATATAACTATCTGTTTCCTTGCCCCCAATTAAAACTTGCACCATTTTCTTGTCCTTATTCACTTCTTTCTGTCACTCATTCAATTTATTTCCCACAATATCATGACCAATAGATACGCTAGACTCTAGAGCTAAAGATATTCAAATACCGGCCGCGGTTGAAAGTCAGTATATAGTCCGATGTGAGCCATAGTCCGGGGCTCCATGGACGGTAATCGGAATAAAGCGTGAAACTAATGTTACGTGAGAGATTAACTGAATCGATTGCCCATATTGTTCACCATTGGTCCCGGACTATGATAGCGGACAATAGTACTTCTACACCGGTGTGCTGTTTAGAAAACACTTTCAGATTTCCTTTTTTCATTCTGAAGTGCAGAACCATTGTTATATGGTCTTACGGTTTGATAGACTCAGGTATTACCACCTCTCAATTATGACGAAGTCCTTTTTTAATGACGTAGCGCAAATACTTATCTCCATTTCGCAAATAATAATCTTGACCTTCTATAGTGGCGTGTTCATTAACTTTGGGTCATGTTTTTTCATCATTTATTTCGAAAAGGAAGAAAAGACAAAAAACATAAAAAAAACCCCCACCTTTTCCTTGATCTTTGACCTAACAACTTTTTGCAGAATTAAATCCGTAAATTATTGCTTAACTTCATTCTATTCAATTACCGCCCTTTAAAAGAAACTTAGGGTCACGACCTATATCATCAATGTAAACTGGTTAGTATTGTGAAAGGGACGGGTATTTTTATACTACTCACCCGAATCGGTGGATGTGATAACACCTGCTATAACAATGGCTCGCATAATACCGTGCCGCCATTGTAATATCTTAGTTAATGGTTTGCTGATCATACATAGCCATTGGTCACTTATATTATAAAGAAATTGATGTTACATTTTATTCATTATTTTTAAGAAAATGATCAGTTTAATTTGGGGCAACAGACCGGTTATGTCATGTTAATAATTTATCATAACTTTACACTGGGTTTTGTCCTTCTCCTTTGAATGGACTACGGAATTTGTTATGCATGCGTGCATTCGGTCTCACAAAAACCCCACTACCCCCCTAGTCTAAACAAAATTCAAACCGATTTAACGTTTTGGTTTTCTAACATGTTTTTGCCCCCCAATACAAGTACATGTTTAAGTGTAAGTATACCACACACTTACACACCAACACTATTTGTCTCCAAATCGCAAGTACATGCAACACATACATGATTAAGTGTTAGGAGACCTACATGTACACACCAACACATATTTTGTCCCAAAAACCAGCAACATGCAGGGACATGCATGTTTAAGTGTTCGTATACAAACAATTACACCAAAAACAACACATTTGTTCCCAATACAAAACACATCAACCCATACATGATTCTTCAGTGCTACTGATAACCTGTGATGTAGTAAAACTTGTAAATTCACGTCGAGTTAACTTCAGCATTTCTGATTCTCTTTATTTCCATCCTTTTAAACTAAAAATATATACAGAGCGCAAACATACTACTGGATAATTAATGCCTTGATCTCCTTTATTAAAAGATACGACGTTGTAAGTGTTCAATACTTTAAAGAGAAATAACAACCATTTGTGAGCACCATTTATTTCAACATAGCCCTCCAAACTAAATCTTAAGGAAATATGTCATGATTCTGAATATTTGAAAATTGGTATGGAGGACAGCTTAAGTACGTAGATTACAATATATCAAAATAATTTGAAAATTATCCCACATTTGTTGATTAGTTTTGCCTTTAATTTTCCGGCCCAATAGCTTACTCGAAAACGATTCCGACAAATCACATCGCCGGCAGGCAAATGTGACGTCAAAGTGATGACCATCCATAATTTACGTCGTTGTGACCATCATCAGTCCAGTGTTGCCCCCCAACTTTCCTAAACTGCGATTCGATGTGTTTTTATATCAATAATAATTAAAACACAACGAAATGAAAACAAAATATTGTCATTCTGAAACTTATTTTTGCAACTTTTTTATGACGTTCATTAAAGGCCGACTCAAATATTTTCCTGAGAGGGCGCCCTCAATTTTCCAAAAAAATCGGTTTTTTCATGTGCATAATACTTGTCCATATACTAATTCACTGTGTGAAATTTGCTAAGCTTACAAATCGAATTCCTTCATATCGAAACTCACAACGTGTTATAAAATTCCGTATCCGAAATTTGTGTTATACACAGTAATCCTATGGGACGTAATAACTAGACATAAATGTATATGCATCAAACGAAAAATCGATTCATCTCAAATTTCGGAATTGTGCATTTTAGGTACTAGCTTTAGTTAGTTCTACCTAGTTGATAATTTTTTCAGTAGTACAAAACAAAACTTAACTATTTTGAAATCTCTGAGTCGGACTTAATCCATCAATATTACAGTGTCAGCAATAACAATTCGAGTCAACAACGATGTTTTGGTCATCACTTTACGTCACGAGGAGAGCAAAATGGGCGGCTTTTGATCAATGAAGCCGTGGGAAAAATCCGCCCGTTTTCTTCGTATGTTCAAAAAGCAAAAATTAAAATGCCCGATTTTGTTAATTTTTACAATCAAATTGTATTATTTTTTCCGGGAAATTCCGTGATGTAGGTACAATATATTTTTATGAATGTAGTCAAACTGAGCTTGACAATAATCTTGACATATTTCCTCTAAGGTTATACATTGAAGTTGTAGAATACATCACGCTTCCGCGATCCTTCTAGGTAAATTCGTTGATTAAAATAAACAATACGTACCAGACCCTGTACGCTACAAACAATCCATTGATTACTTGCTTTGAATCTCTGCAACTATTCCTCTCAGGCAAAAACATTGTAGTGTCAAACATCATGATAAAACCAACAATAGTTACAGCGCTTAAAATCTGTACAATCACAGACTGCCATTGGTCACCACCTTCCTGTCTTTTTCCAAACACCCTAATCCCTATTCAGCTAACTTGCTTGGCGTGCTTCAATGCTTTTATGAAGTAACATACTCTCAATAGCTGTTGGAGTGTTGGGCGTGCTTTCCAAAAAAATTATCCACACTAATCCCCTCTTATTGCATTAAGTTGATATGGAGAGACCTTTATTTAGTCTAGCTGGCACAAAATTTGAGGTCCACAAATATACAAAGAGGTAGTCAATTTTCTTTATCAATGTCTGATTTTGCAATCCTCACTCCGCCGTTGACCGTGGCCAAATAATAGTGTTTATCACACCTTCCTATTAGGTGAGAATCATCAAGGAGAGTTCACTGGACTTAAAACTACGTAAAGTCTGACTCGGAGATTTTTGAAATATAACTTTTCGCGTAGTAATTTAAAATAGTCAACTAGAACTGAAGATAGTCACTAAAATGCTCAATTCCAAAGTTTGCGATGAATTTGGATTTCGGTTTGATGCAGTAACATTATGTTAGTAACTAACTAGTCCCATAGGATACTGTGTATAACAAAATTTCCGGATCCGGAATTTTAATAACTAAGTAAGAGTTTCTATATGAAGGCTTTGATTGGAGCTTAGCTATTTACCACAGTGATTAGTATATGGACAGCATTATCTACATGCAAAAAACACGATTTTTTTGAAAATTGAGGGCGCTCTCCTCTGGAAACTCTAGTCAGCCTGTGTTAAGTTAAAAAATCAATAGTACAAGGCGTCCGTAGAAACATACAGTGGCTACCACAAGTACCCAGGAGTGCAATGTTTTTGGGGTTTATAATATATAATAGGCTGTTTTGATATTAGAGTGTATCGTGCGCATGGCTAAAGAGCGCATAGCTCTGTAGCCATGAGCGTATGTTCAAGGGTATTATTTTTTTGATAGAGATTACTTTGGCAGGGGAAGTTTCTGGAGTTTTGTGTACATCACTACAAACCAAATTAAAGCACAGCTGAAATTCATCACCTGAACTCGGGATGTAAACCAAGTTAGGTTTTCATAATTCCGGAACCCATGTTATGCATGCAAGGTTAAATGTTCAATTCATCGTGACATGACCCTGCTACTATTACGTTTCATGGCTATCACTAGGAGCATTTTTGGATTGAATTTGAATTTTGAACATGTTGAAAACAATTTCAGATAATAGCTTACCCCGATGCTGGTAAGTACGTCATTGAGAAGTACCACACTTGACTTGAACTGCATTGAAAATATATTATTTCTTAATCTTTCCCTGGAGATGCCAGCGCACGATAGGGTTTGAAAAAAACCCATGTGCGCTTGGCCGGATTCAACCTCGACCTTCGTATACATGCACGACGCTCTAACCGACCTTAGCTATCAAGCAGGTTCGATAGAAGAGCGATATATATCATCTAGAGGTTTAGGTTCGAAAGGTTGTCTTTACTACGCCTCAATGCATTGAACTAGTCTTTACTACAGCATAGTCTCACATCTTGATCGTTACGCTTTGACAACGGAGATACAGAATGCTGCTGCTTTGCCGTATTTTAGTTTAAACTGTAACGAGATGAATAGTTTGGTGTCACGTGTCAGTTACCAGGTCACGTGTCAGTATCAGGTATCATTTGCTCTTCGGGGCGACCGATATAATAATCCGACTATGTTTAAATCAAGGTCTGTACAGGCAATCTGCCCAGGTGGCTATTATTTTTTCCAAAGACACGGTTTTATTATGTCAAACAGTACAAAATTTACCGTTTCCCTACTGATTCAAAAAACCCGACGTCGATGACGAAATCGGTGTGTTGTTTTTCAATGTAGGGATACTTACGTCATTTTACCTGAATGGGTTCCCCCTAAGCAAAATAATAAACCAATCATGCCGTGACGGTCCTCAAATCTTTATTTTTTTCCAAAAATTGGCTGTTGATTCCCATAATAAAATTTCCTTTTTTTAAAGATTCAACATCTGTAGAGTGTTCTTTTAATAATTTACTATTCAATTGTCCCCGCATGAATGTGAACAATGGTCCATAAGTCTCCCAACTGAAAACATAGCCTCAGCCGGCTAAATACCCTACCGTGGACTGTAATGAGCTGACGGATCCCCGTTTTAGTTATAGCAGGCTGACAGCCACTTGCGCGCGTCTGCGGGGGTTACGCGTCAAGTGACAAAGATGACCGATATAAACTCCTCCAAATCGCGCAATAAGCAGAAATATATCAAAATCAATCAACGTAATTATCACAGGTCACTCACAAAATGTCCCTTTTGGTACCAAATAGTGCAATTATCAGTCAAAGCCGGTGAAATATTCGTGAAATTCGGAGCCCCTAACTGGCTAGTGTTTGGTGCTCCAGCAGTGTTTCTAACTGCATGATTTCTATCTGTTTGTCTAGGTGTTTGTTACTCCACCAATGAACAACCGGAACGCTTATGAAGTGCCTATCGGGTTCCCAGCATTCAAGAAAACAAAATTCCATTCCCTGATTTTCCTCCCTGATGAAGTCGTCAAAATGCCATGATAATTATTTCAACTCATAAAGGTAAAAAAAGAGCTAAAACGATTAGAACAATAAGAGTCTGATGGACTCTTTTGATTTTTGGGCCACTCAAAATTCCCTGACTTCTCCATGATTTGAGAAGTGTTAATCAAATTCCCAAACCTGACTTTCCTTTCCCCGCTGACTGGAAAAAAAAAATCATCCCTGATTTCCCTATGGGTTGGGAACCCTGCCTGTGGACCAGCGCATGTGTTTTTGCTGGAGCTTGCTGGGGTATATTTTGTGATGGGTATACGGTGAAAATCACAAACCCGCCGGGGGGGGGTACTCAGATTTGGTTTAGACTATATGTGTGTGATTCCTGTCCAAGCCATACCGCATTTTTTTAGGTCATTTCACAACCAAAATTGTACCCCTTTCTATATGATTCTTTTCTCAGCATTATGCCGTTTTAGAGCCCGCTTAGGATTTTTTTAAATGGGACACATGTGTTGGGATTTTCTGTATCGCGTTAAGGACCCGTAATCCTTCAATGTTGAGTACCCCAGCCGAGGCTATACGTCTCACATATAACACTGACAAGAAGTAAATAGAGTCGTGTCCCATATTACCAGTCTAATCATGCGGGGAGGGGGGGGGGGCTCAAATGAGAATGTCTGGTTACACCACTGTTCTGGCAGTCCCTAACCCCATCAGACCGTTCTATATTTAGCACTCAAACCATTGACAAAAAAAAATCTCTTTTTTCCATGTTCAAACGCCGGTCTGAACCCCGGCGTCTGAACTTAACACTATGGTTGCACAATGTACCGTTTTGTTATACTATGAAATATAGCGAGGACCCAGGAGCGAAGACTTTTTTAGGTACGTCGAACTCGTTAAAACAAGCTCTGATAATACAAAACCTGATTTTATGTTTCCAAGAACCATGGTGTGTTAAAAGATTTGATAATACAAACTCCTTATAATACAAGCAAACATTAGGCCTACAGCCCCAATGATGTTGTACTAAATGAGGTTTCAACTGTAATATTATTTATCCTTGCTATTAACGAAAAATTTTTACATACACATTGTTACAATTTGTTTAAAAAAAACATTTCATCAAAATCGGTTTATCCATTCAGTTGGTTGCTAACAGTTTTGTCTCTTACTGCTTTTAGATATTACATGGGTTCTCCGCTGCGTCACAAGACGTTAGCGTTTGTATTTATAACACTAAAACGCCTGTAAATTAGCACTTATGTTAAACAATCAGTTTATCCAGTTTCTTAGCACGTTTGCCTACCTTCCTCTCTTCCTTCTGTCAGATATTCAATGGTTATCCGTTGCAAAATCGGTCACAAATACGTTAGTGTTTTTTCCAACACTTAAGGTTATACCCACTAACCTGGCTGCCGTAAGGCATCAAAAATCTTGGTGGACTACTTTCTTTTCTTGATCCTCTGGAAAACGTGCTTTAAAATGTCTTTAAATGCAACTATTTATTTAAGAAAGTGATGAAATCCATGATTTATCATGGTGACTTGGTATGTTTTTTCGAAACTAAGCGGCATTTGACAGGAATTTGATGAAATACTCGGCGGTCCATGAAGGTCATCGATGTGCAATTTCAAAAAAAAAACAAAAAAAAAACCCATACTAGCTTTGGCGACTATAGAGAATCTTAGGGTTTGCTGGTCTGACATCGGGCAAGGTTTTGGTGATTCGAACGTAACTAAAATTTTTCGGTCTCAGATCATTTTTCAATTTGGTTATTTGGTGATTTTCAGCTGTACTGTTGGGTGATGTGTTGTATTTCCTCTGTTAGAGTTGTAAAGTGAAAGAAAAACATGCTTCAATTGCCATTTTCCCTCCCCATAACTCTGTGTATAAGTGAAGTTAGTGGTGTGTACCTATAGAGAACAGCCATTGGATCATATGTCTGTCTCATTTTTTTCTGAAGTTGTTTGACTTTCACAACCTCAGTCTTTTTAATTTATCGATAGGTCAGTAAGTGTTTGCACTGAAAAATGTGATTTTTAATATCATTTTAGCGGTCAATGCATGTGACAATTGGCAATATTCTTAAGGTGGTGAGCTCAGGTCAGTAAGATTTTGCATTGCATTTGGTCTGTAGACACCACCATCCCACGAATTCGGCGGGTCGGCAGCCTCAACGGAATCACTGTGTGGGAACTTGGTGGCAGAATACTAAATGTCATCCCGACCCGATGCATATGAATGGCCCAGTGTATTTGTTAGAGTATTTTACTGATAAATGGAGCTAGAGTGGAGTAAGCCTACCCTTATGACTAGCAAAAGCTATCTGTTTTCACACCACAAATACGAATGATAAACTATTCAAAGATAAGCTTGCTGTTTGCTTGTCCAGACCGGGTGTGGGGTGGGGGGGGCATTCCAATGTGGAGGCGGTGCACATGTAATGCTGTTAGGACCCCGGTCCGATTTAAGCATCATCGTCACCAAAAATGTCATATTTTTTTGACAATTTTTCCACGTCACCCAAAGACCGCGCTATTTTGGGAAAATTTTCCCAGAAGACACCCCTTTTTTAGAAAATTTGGACCAAAATCACACAAAGGACCCATGTTTTGAAACATTTAGCAAATGTGTGCCCTAAATAAAAATACCCCCTATTTAGGGCAATTTGGCTGTCTCTCTCACCAAAGACCCCATATTTTTGCATGTTTTATCACCGAATGCCCTTGGGTTTGAATGTGCCAACATCCATTTCATTTGAGCCCCCCCGGGTTAATTGCTGACTCGCTGCTAACTGGGCCCATCCTGGTTACCACTGCCTGGCTGCAAAAGCCCTGTTTTTCTTCCAAAAAGTACATTGACCCGGTATCTAGATCAAGATTAAGCTTCGTTCGTGTAAATATTCAATTTCTTATCAATGAGGGCTCCATTCATCAGTTATAGCCTATAAAGTTATGTAAGTTCAAATGACAAAAGGACCGTCCGGACTGTTTTCCTGAAAAGTTTTTATCCATATTTTTTATTTACATTTAATGCATATGTCTACTGAGTACCAAAAAAACTCATGTTTGATTCCCTTCGACATGCACAGATATCAGTGGATAGCAGTACGTCGGTTATCCACACACAGGCAAAATGTTTTTGGGAGGGTCTTTAGCAAGTAGCCAACCTGTCATCATAATTGAGTTTTAAGGTAATGTTTTGAATGAAAGGTTGATGCAAAGAGGTTAATGTCTAGATTCATGACCTTTTTAACTAATGCAAACGCCCATTGTTGTATATATAAAAGGTTACAACCACTAACCTGGCTGCCGTAAGGATAAAAAATAAATCTTTTGGTGTACTACTTTCTTGCATGGCATCTGGAAAAAAGTGCTTTAAAATGTCTGAAAATGCACTAGTATTATTAAGAAAGTGATGAAATCTCATGATTGACATGGTAGCCTGGTATGTTTTCTCAACTAGCGGCATTTTTGGACAGTGAATTTGATGAAAATACTCCGCGCGGTCCATGATTTCACATCGATTTGCAATTACTAGCTTTGGCGACTATAGAGAATCTTGGGTTGCTGGTCCTGACATCGGGGCAAGTTTGGTGATAATCGTAACTAAAAATTTTTTCCGGTCATCATATGTGTCAAATTTGGTTTTTTGGGTTGTTTTTCATCTTGTTCTTTGGGTGACTGTTGGTGTTTTTTCCTCTGTTAGAGTTTTAAATGTGAAAGAAACCTGCCAAAGGTGTCTTTTCCCCAAGACTACTGGGTATAATTGAGTTCAGTTGGTTTTTAACCTTACACGGATGTCAATTTAGCAACTTATTGCTAAACTCAAAGTTTAACGACCATTTCTTGACTAACAGTTCTGCCGCTCTTACTGGTTAGATATTCAAATGGGTTATCCGGTGCGAAATCGGTCCACAAATACATTATCGTTTGTATTCCAACCAATTACAAACCGCTATACCTTGGCACTTTTTAGAAATAATCACTTATCCGTTTTGGTAAATCACAGTTCCGGCTGTTTTCTGCTCTTACTGTTAATTAATTAAATGGTTTATCGGTTGTGAAATTGGTTATAATACGAAATGTTTGTATTCAAACACCTTAAAAATGCATGTAAAAATGAACACTTTTTTTACAATCAGTTTTATCTGGCTTATTAGCAAACAGTTTTGTCTCTTACTGTTAGATATTGAATGGTTTATCCGTTGTGACAGAGGTCAAAATAAGCGTTTGCAGGCAAACACCAGAAACGACGCTACTAACAGTACACAAGAACTATTTTCAGAAACAGTTTGTTAAATCGTTTGAATACAAGCGCATACAAATGGGTCAACCGTTGTAAAATTTAGAGTGTAGTGTTAAATTTGATTATTTTAATCAAACTTTAAAATGAAAATTAACGTGCAAGAATGAAAATCCATGTATTTAAAAAATATTCCGACAGCAATTTTCTAAAGTGGTCTTAACTTTCTTACTAAGTTTTGAATGTTACGACCATGGCATTTTAAAAATATAGACGCTGGCGATCCTATCTTGCGATTTTCTTTTTGTTAGACCATTTTTCTTGACATGAAATCAAGGTTCAATAGCAGGCCCTAGACAAGATTCACCATAATTTGACGGTATTCATCGATGCTTTCCCCTAAGCACACATACGCCTAAAACAAACAACAAACGAACAAAAAGGCGCACGCCGTCGTGCATTACGTGCGTAGGCAGCGTAGTATTTTACCATTATGCTGCACACGCGGCTGTTCGTCACGCTTCAAAGAACTAGAAGGAGGCTTTTACGTCACTAAAATGCTTGACGTCACTTCGGGGTCATCGCGGCCAGCGCGATAATCACTTTCGTTTTTGGAATTTCTCTTCAAGCTTGTCTGAAACCAATGATGTTATGCCCATTTTTTATCAAATATACGGTTTCAAATACTGCTTCATGCAGATTTTACATTGATACCAATACATACTGTGAATAAAACTGTTTTGGGAGGTATTATAAGTATTTTTAAAGCATGTCCATGGACATTTAAGTGTTAAGAACCAACAGGTCGATACTAGTGTTATGAGTGTACAGGTTTCCCAATCCAGTCCACTGTGATTTTGCCTGTTTGCTTGGACTGCCGCCGTGGGAGGGTATAAAGGGGGGGGGGGCACTTTCCTCCGGCTGAGCCTATGAGAGCCCATGAAAGACTCCTGAACGAGAGCATACAAAGACCTAAATGATAGATGTTATCCAAGTCGGATTTCCAAGGCCAGATTCGTATTTTTTAAGTACTGCTCCTGCCCCGGACCAACTATGGGCGGCCCTGTAAACCTATCCCAGCTGCATTCTTCAACAGATCTCCCTTGTTTGGAAGAAACCATTCATCAACCATAATAACTCTCTAATATTAAAATATCAATATCTGCAAAATATTGCCATTTGTTTGATATCCGTCTGGCAAAGTCTTTCGACCATTCTTGAATATAACGCAATACGTGAAGAATTAGAATATCTCGATCTCCTTCATTACATCTGCCAAGGGGTGCATCAATGCGAATTTGACACGACCACAAATCAGGATTATCATTAACACCCTGTGGTAAAAAAACAGTAAAATAGAACGTATCAGTTTGTTTGTAGTTCAACAGTAGTTCATGTTTAAGAGTTCAACCATTTCAACACTTGGATAGTGACATTTCCCTAACAGTTGTAGCGGGATCCGAACCCGCAATCTCCAGATCATAAGTCGTTCTTTGTTTTATAGCCATCATGCTATTAGGGATCAGGATCAACCACTAACACAAGGGCTATACACAGCCTGTCCCCTAAAAATACAATCCTCTAAGTTGGTGCTATAATTTCAAAATTATTTTTTTAAAAATGAATTTTTTGTCAGTACACCACAATTTAAGTCGTTCCAAGTTTGACTGGTGAATACACAATCAAATCATGCTTTTATTTCTCTTCTCCTGTCTCTTTCTTTATCCTTATATCTTTATTTTGGTTCAACTCAGCATAACCTTGTGAACTAAATATTAAACATTTAAAGACAACATATCTTTGACAAATAAGGGGATGTTCTCTGTTCACAATGACATCTGTCATAGCGTTGGATGTAACTCATCGATGAACGTTTACAACGAGAACAAAATATCAGGATGGCTTATAATGACTAGTTTCTACTTACAATTGTATTCATGTATGATAAGCTGTCGTTAATCAATCTGAAATGCTCCAAAATTCGTCTTGAAACATTCCCAGTTTTAAGGATCTGTTGCTTTCAGTTTCTGCTATCCATTGTATGACATTATAATAGGCCAGTAGTATGCTCCTATCTGCAATCTGCTCGTCTTCATCCTGTTGAAATGAAAAGTTAGGTAATAATCATTAAAGTACGAAACAACGGTCTTTCCCCCGCAAGGATTTTGGAGAAATGTTTCACCAACAAGCACGCATTATCTTGATTGATTATTGATTTTGATGATTTTATTTCGTTCCTCCTCAAATTACCTTTTACAAATATGAAATTTTTTTTTACAATATAAATTAATATAAAAATATTATAAATGTACATATATTTAGGTTTTAAACAGACATACCTAATAATATGCAAGCAAGTGGATAGTGAGAAAGAAAAATCATAAAATTAGGGAACCTTGATAACCCATGAAAACCAACCTACAAGGCCTATTCCAATGGTCATTTCAGAGAGACAAATTGACAAATGGAGGCAAAAACGGAAATAATCCATAACCTATAGGGAAAAAACAAAAAACAAACAAAAAAGGGGGGAATTGCACTCAATGAAAGGGAAGACCCCGTTGGAAACTAGCCTTTTAAAAAGATCTTATTGAACATTTGAATTTCAAAAATTTGTGAGACCTTTAATTGTGTCGGGAGCAAAATCCAATGATCTCAAGTGCAAATGGTATCAAATCATTTTTCGTGAACATTCCTAAATGTTGGCCAGGCTTCTTCAACCTCTCCATGACTTACGCTCTAGTTTCGCTTCTTGGAAACAAAACGTTGCGTGACAGGCCCATTTAATGTGCATATTAATTCGTACAACTCTATCGTTAGCTTGATTTGGTTCAATTCCACTAATACGATGTATCATCGCATGAAGTCGTCAATTCAAGCTTTTAATTCTCCAATACGACAATTAAAATCATTATAATTAATGTTCTATTGAGTCCTACATAATGCCGATGAGTTGGTCTATGAGTGAGTGAGGACTGTGAGTGGGTCGTGATATATATTTTTTCAACAAATATACGATTCCTCAATATTGCCTCCAAATGATTGCCTAGAAAGACCTAGGAAGAACAAAAACACAGTTTTAAGCAAAATGCTGTACCACGTACACTAAGTCCCATAGCCTAGGACGTCCTATTGTTTGACATAAATTGTAAAAACATTATAATGTTTGTTATCGCTAAATGTGTGATAATTCACTTATTACAGGAACAAGCAAGTCATTGATTCTATCATAACAGCAAAGGTCCTTCTTCTTATTGTGTCCAAACAACTTGTAGTCTCAAATAAGATCCAGCCAGAGATGTTGTACAACGGCTGGCTGCCTCACTGAATCTGCAAGGTCCTTGTTTGGTCATTTGGTTGTTTTCCCAGCAGTGGGCAGACCAAGATATGTTCCATTGTCAGTGTTGCTATTTCCACAACCCAGTAGGTCCTGATCTGCTTCTAGATAGCCCCACTTCTGCAAGGAAACCTGTAGATCGGGGTCCAAAGTTGATGTGGTTGGTCAAAGAGCATTGCATGGCCAAAGGGGATCAATCTAATAATTCGTGTATGTCTTATGGTTTAACACAACTGTGAACTCCGGAGTGGTTTATTAACTCATACATAAGTGTTTTGAATTGGACTTATCATTTCATTACCTTATTAGTATTATCACCATTATGACATTTGAAAGCATATTGTTTGAAACCAATTCACACATATGGGGGTTTCGTGAAACCAACTATCTATACGCGCTTGCATTATTTCCATCACGCTTCCAACCTTTAAAGGGACTATGGCATGAAAAAAAACTTGACATAATGAAAATGACCTTACTGAAATCAAGTTCCACGAGTTTGAAAAACAATTTGGATGTTTAAACATCTGTAAAAGGCAGTAAAAGCAGAATGAGTTTTCCCATGGGGGAGGTGGGGCGTTTGTTGGGCAATTTCTGGCCCGAAATACACGGTGTTCACAATCCCTCCTACATAAGTTAACCAGTTGTATGCTGGCGATGGTGGTGCGACCACAATTCAACAACATTCAGACCGGCATTCAGGGATTGTACTTAATATATTGATCTGCTGGCAAGTGCAAGCAGGGATTAGCCAGGTTATCACATGTTTTAATAGCATGGTCCTGTAGCTGATGACAACTGCTTTTCAAGTTTGGTAATGCTGACAGTAATGTCAGCATCCTTGTTCCCAAAATTGGCCACAAACTGCCACCTCCCCCCGAACTCTTATCCCTTCGTTTTTACTGTTTTTTTTACAGACTGTCACATCCAAATTGTTTCAAGCTCATGGAAGTGATTTCAGTAAACGGGTCCTTTCATTAATGTCATTTTTTGCATGCCATTATGATAAGGATAAGGACCTAGCCTAGTGCATTCGACAGGATGAATTCAGTGCAAAGGCAGCAACGAGAAGCCGGGGTCCGTCATATATACTTGAGAAAACAATAGTATCCAATCAAATCCATTACATTGAACATTAATAATTAACGTAATTGTACTAAATTTTGAGGTAGTTTTTTTAAAATAAATTAAAAACCACTTTCTCCATAATACTCAACGTCCAAAGTTTATACTCTATTAATAGTGCCAAAAAGACCGTGACGCAATCATTGTTGATTAGTTTTTGGTTTTTGAAAATGATCTGAATCGAGAAAACTCAACTCCTCTAAGACGACGTATAGTGGCTACTCTTTCTCGCACCTCCCTTAGTTTCAAAACAACCCATTAGTGATGAAACGCGTCAATGACATGAAAGAAAATAGACTTTTGTTTCGCATTGCCCTTACTTTTTTCAAGACAAACCCTCAGTGACGATTTGCATATAAATCATATGAATTTTCTTCTACCTACCAATTCCATGCCACTGTGTTTTCGATGTTTAAAGCCCAACTCAGACATGTATGTACAAAAAATGCCTGGTTCTTCTTCTGCATTGAAACGATTTTATTTGTGAATTTTTGATTTTGGGTTTCTTGAGGTACACTTAATTCTCATGGGCCTACTACTATATAGCAACATGATATAGTCCTTTCTCTAACCTCTGTGCAGTGGATGTCATAACAGTGACGCAGCTTGTACGCACGCGTCAATGTATTCCATCTTTGTGCGCGAGTGTAAAAACTTCTTTCGCGTTCGCCACCCGCGTGTGCGGTTTACTGGTGGGCCCATCAAATCTCGCGCTTATGTCACGGCACATAGTATGGAAGTTCAGTATACAGCTAAACTTTCCTGAAGCGCCTTTCTAATTTGACAATTAATTATAACATAATGAATTTTATATTAAGATCAATATTTATTCAATGTATCGGTCCTTGGAGAGTACAAAAAATCTTGTTCTCGTTAAGTAAGATATCCCGCGTTTCAAAGAAACAGTTAACAACATCACATCATTTGGACTGGTCCCTGCTGCATGTGCATGCAACTAATCCTTTACCAAGAAACCAATATTTTTTATTCAACACCCTAATTTAATTTAGACTGACACCATAGATTGTAGATACTAAGTTCGTAGAGGGTATATCTACGATGTAGGTATGTTACTTGATATTGAGCCGTAAGTCGATATCAAATGATTCTAGTAGCTAACAGGAATTGTGACTTGTGGTGACCCACGTGAATTATCTGATGACCCTTGCATTATCTGATTACCTCTGTGGCATTATCTGACAGAGCCCACTGCATTCGTGAAAAATAATGCACGCTGAAAACATAGATAAATATTCCCGTTAAAGATTCTGTAGCCCTAGGTCCCAATGGCAATTCAAGGTTTGTTTCAACATAAGATACAATTCTAAATAATCTCCGAATTCATTGAAGTGTGCTTTAAAAAAAGTGTAACCACTTTCTTGGCAGTTTCAATAAAAGGTTCAGCATCAAATGTGTATCAAATTCGCAGAGCGGGTCAAACGTTTGAATCGGAAGAAGCGCTCAATACTGTTGCCCATATCAGAGGCGAGCCCACGCTGCATAATAAGAATTGTAAATAGATACTGTTCCGGGTAAGGACTGGGAATATTACAATGGGTTAAAGTGATTCTTGTCCTACCTTGCACGACCCTGGACCTGACATATTAAATAATTCGTCTACCTGAACCCATTTTTTAGATATTTTTGTAGCCGAAACAATCCGATTCCTATCAATTTGGCACCACACAAGATTGCTGAGAATTTCTTCTTTCCATTGGTATCAAAATAATACTGAACATTCCCATCATACTCGCTTGACGTCATACGTTGAGGAACTATGAAATACTGATATATAGGTGTAAATTGATATTTCGCAATTGTTACTAACTAAGAAACATGATACACACAAAAAGCTCTGAGTATATAACAAGCTGACCAAGCAAACTTATTACGTCATTATGACGTAAATTAGGCATGTTATTACTCATTTTAAATTATCAAGGGAAAGCGGAGGACCATTAGCTACCACTGGGACCAAAATAAAGTGTGTGTGTGATATATACCTGCCGATTTGGTACAAGGCCAATGCATGGTTTTGGTAACTTTCTCTCTCTCATCCCCTATAGTGTTGGTTTGCCCTCCCCTTCCCATCCATCACTTTGGAACCACCCGAATTTCACCTTTGCCTATACCCCACCTTTGTATTTTTTGTTTTTGCAATGAAACGAAGTTTTTTGTAAAAAAGCGCATGTAAAGTTAGATAATTTTATAAACAAAATCACGACGAAAACAATCTCATCCGTAAGAGTCAGATATCAAGAAAATAAATGACGGGTGCATACGCCGCCCCCGATCACAAAGTGTTAACTCGCATCGCTTTTATTCTGCAAATACGACAAATTAAATCATTATAATTATGTTCGATTGATCCTACATAATGCAGTGAGTTGGTCTTATAGTGAGGGAGACTGTGAGGTGGGTCGTGATATATATTTTTTTCAACAAAATATAAGATTCCTTCAATTTGCTCCCAAATGATTGCCTAGGAAGACCTAGGAAGAACAAAAACACATTTTAGGCACAAAATGCTGTACCACAGTACACGAAAGTCCATATGCCTAGGACGTCCTATGATTTTGACATAAATTGTAAATACATTATAATGTTTTTATCGCTAAATGTGTGATAATTCACTTATTACAGGAACATCAGTCATTGATTCTATATAACAGCAAAGGTCCTTCTTCTTATTGTGTCCAAACACTGTAGTTCTCAAATAAGATCCAGCCAGAGATGTGTACAACGTCTGGCTGCTTCACTGAATTATGCAAGGTCCTTGTTTGTGCATTGTTGCTCCAGCAGTGGGCAGACCAAGAGATGTTCCATTGTCTGTGGTGCTATTCCACAACCACAGGTAGTGTCCTGATCTGCTTCTAGATAGCCCCACTTCTGCAAGGAAACCTTAGATCGGCCAAAGGTGATTGGTTGGTCAAACAGCATGCATGCAAAGGGGATCAACTCTAATAATGTCGTGTATTTTCTTATGGTTTAACACTGTGAACTCCGGAGTGGGTTTATTAGACTATACATAAATGTTTTGAATTGGACTTATCATTTCATTACCATTATAGTATTATCAACATTATGACATGTGAAAGCATATTTGCAACCAATGCAAAAATATGGGTTTCGTGAAACCAAATATCAGTATGCCGCTTGCATTATTTCATCAAGCTCCAACCTTTAAAGGGACATAATGGCATGAAAAAAAATTTGACATAATGAAAAGGACCCTTACTGAAATCACTTCCACGAGTTTGAAAACAATTTGGATGTTTACATTCTGTAAAAACAGTAAAAGCAGGAAGAGTTCCAGGGGGGAGTTGGCAGTTTGTGGCAATTTCTGGAACAGAAAGGCAAGGTGTTCACATCCCTGACATAATTTACAGTGTATCCAGCATGTTTTGCGACACAATTCAAAAGCATTCAGACCGGGATTCAGGGATTGTACTTAATATATTGATCTGGCAAGTGAAAGAGGGATTAGCCAGGATTAGCACATGTTTAAAAGCAATGGTCTGTAAGCTGATGACAACATGCTTTTCAAGTTTGGTAAATGCTGACAGTAATGTCAGCATCCTTGTTCCAGAAATTGCCACAAACTGCCACCTCCCCCCGAACTCTTTCTGCTTTTACTGTTTTTTACAGAATGTAAACATCCAAATTGTTTTCAAGCTCGTGGAAGTGATTTCAGTAAGGGTCCTTTTCATTATTTCATTTTTTCATGCCATTATGTCCCTTTAAAGGATCCATGTAGCCCTAGGTCCCAATGGCAAGTTCAAGGGTTTGTTCAAAATAAATACAGTGTGAGTAAAAAAAAACCTACATTCAGAATAAAAAATAATTAAAATAGTTAAGAATTGTTTTTGCTCAAATGTTTGCTATGGTTATAAAGAAGGATAAACAGGCTTTCAGAAAACGTTTATTTGGTGTCATTTGGACTTTGGAGAAAGAAGTTACGTCTATTTTGCTGAGAGACTTAAAAATTGTGTTTGGCCGATTTTGAGCCAAACAAAGATCCATCGCTTACATAAAGTAACATGGTCTTCAGCATTGATTTGAGTACAAACATTTAACACCAAATTATTGTTGAACAATAGAAGGTGTGAGGTAATTGAAGGATTAGAAAAATATATCCCCATGATTAACAAAAGAAAATGCTAAGTAAACAATTTTCAATTCCGAACTAAGAAATTCAAGATAGCTGGTGTAAGAACAGTTTAACTTTGGGTCAGCAAGATTCATGGGTTAACCTACAATGAAACGTGGGAGCCAAAGTGCAACCATAGAAAGTTGTGTTTCCGCTTGAAAACAGCAGTGCGATAATGAATTTTAAGGTTTAATTCCGATTTATTTACAGAAAATTCAGCTTTAGTTCTTCTTGCAAATTTTGGACGCTGAGTATACTGTAATTTTGTGCAAATAATTACCTTAGAGATGTAAAACACAATCGCTGAGCAGTTTGCATTATTTTCATGAACTGAAACATTGATATGGAGTGATTTCAATGAATGACTCTTTATGATTGAACAATGGTAAGTTAATTTTTTGAAGATTTTATTTTTACTTATAATTATGTTAGCAATAGACCATTTTATACAAACTGATATGTTTTTGTCGAGAGAAAATCGATACAATCTGAACTTGCATGTGTGAATTGTCTTTGGGGCATAATGTGTTCTGGTACACATCGTGTCATCTCTCGCTGGTATCGCTAAAATCGGCCAAACTGAATTTAGGTCTCTCCTCACAATTGACATAGTTTCTGAACCCAAAGCCCAAAAGACCCCAAATAGAATCTTCTGATAACTTGTTTATCTCTGTAAACACCCGGAGACAAACATTGAAGCAAAATAACGTTTAACCATGGAAGAAAAAATCTTTTTCCTGAAATGTAGGTTTTTTATTGACTCACACTTACAATTATAAATAATACTCACGAATTTAATTTGAGTGTTCCTTAAAACTTTGTACAATTTCTTGGCAGTTTCAATAAAAGGTCAGCATCAAATTTGTATCAAATTCCGCAGAGCGGTCCAAACCGTTTTGATCGGAGAGCGCTCAATACTGTGGCACATATCAGAAGGCAGCCCATCTGCATAATAAGAATTGATTAAACTGTCGGTTAAAGGGGAACTTGAATATTAACATGGGTTAAATTGATTCTTCTTCTACTTGCACTGACCCTGGTACTGACATATTACATATTCGTCCTATCCTGACCCCTTTTTAGATATTTTTGTAGCCGAAACTAATCCGATCCTATCATTTGCACCACAAATTGCTGATAATTTCTTCTTTCCATTTTGTATCAGCAATAAGTTACTAACATTCCCACATGACGTCCACTATGACGCAATAGTTGAGGAACTATGAAATCCGGAATATATAAAGTTGTCAAATGCTATTTCGCATTTTCCTAACTAAGAACATACACGCAAAACTCTCTGAGTATTAATACAGCTGACAAGCAACTTTATTACTTCATTATGACGAAATTATTAGGCATGTTATTACTCATTTTATTCTCAAAGGGAAAGCGGCTGACGCATAGCTATCCACTGGTACCAAGATTAAGTGTTTGTGATATACCTGTTGTACAAGGCAGGCATGTTGGTACTTCTCTCCCCGAAAGGGGTGTTGCCTCACCCGTCCCATCCATCCCTTGGAACGACCTTGCCCTTGCCCTAGACCCGGTGGATGTTTGTTTTTGGCATGACAAGGATTTTTGTAAAAGCGAATTAAAGTTAGATAATTTTTATAAAAATCACGACTAAAACAATCTCATCCGTAAGTCAGATATCAAGAATAAATTACGGTGCATAAGCCTCCCCCATCCCAGTAGTGATACACGATTCGCGTTGATAGTCGTCCCCTGAGGTTTTGGAACCTATTCAATTAGTCTGAGAGGGAAAATGAAAGAATCCAATGCAGTGCCACACCGATTATCTTGGAGGACACTCCGGTCATTTAACTCACGCAGCTGGCACTAATAAACAAATTTCCTTCACTGGAAACGCACTATAGTTTATTTCAGGCCTAACATTGCTCACAATAACATGATTAACAGAATTCCCTGCGCCTCATTGAATTTGTCACCTCCTCAAGAATGGTACGGGGTCACATATTAGATGACTGATACTAATTCATATATTAAGTTTCTGGTAGAAACTTCCGCAAGGTATTGTAATTAAAGAACTTACCTAATAGGAGGATATATGTGAGTACTGCCATCTTGGACGTAGTTTTTGGCTATGTGTAATTTTCTCACCAGTAGATATTGAACCTAATGCACGTTGGCTATCAAAGGCAAATCTGAAGGTAAGGTCACACTACCTACCGATATTTTCAGCGTTTTCATTTTTTAATTTAGTTTTGTCTTGTTGCTAAGGAGTTAATAAAAAATATTAACGGCATGTCAGTCACCCTTTCCGTTTTTCATGACTTCCTCAATAAAGAACATTTACTGAGAGATAGGAACTAAAACCACACTCTCGCCCATGGCGCATTGGGTGTAGCTAAAATCCACAAATTAGGCCAAGGGCATGAATGATGCCATGAGGTATTGCATCTTTCGCAAGCGCTACTGCCTCACCAGCATACAGCGCATGACGGATCAATGTAGGCCCTCATTTGCATCTTAACCCTCGGTCTTACCGGGTGGGGGGGCATTACAACAACGTTGACGGACATCCCCTAAGAAACGGGAATGTTGAAAATGCCCGCTGCACAGCACACATAATATGGTATAGGGAAAATGCACGTAACTCGATGTTTGTGAAGATCCTTACTCCACCAGGCAGCTTTTTTTTGTATAGGATCTTTGATAGAAATGTAAATTACATTGTTTATCTTTCTATTAAAACCAAAATATTAGTTTTTGTGAAAATCCATACAGGTACCTGCAGTCTCCAAAATTGTTCACTTTTGAACTAATTTTCCTTAGGGCCTTCAGGGGGTCCTATTTAAGAGGCCTGTACTTCATGCAGCTAGTATCTGCTCAGGTAGTTACATTTGACCCTTCTGAACACTCGAGCCAAATTTCAAAAAAATCTGAACAACCTTCCACCATAGGTACCTATGCAATATTCATAAAATATGCTAATTAACCCAGCCGGTTCCAGCGTGATCACCTCGTGCTTATGCATGCACACTGAAAGGGTGGCCAAAAGTATCAGCCATTTGAGGCAGCTACGCGCGAAAATCGCCCCAAATCGCCGAGAAGTTGCCGAAAAAATAAAACGCGCTCAAAATTGAAGTTAGGGAACTTTGCGTTGCATTTTGGAAATGTATCTATTTTTCACTTAAACAAACTTCGAAACAAATTTCATTCTCAAAATTGAGCATAGTGGGGAGATAGGAAGAAATCTCAACCACTTAGACTAGTAAGCCCAGAAGGTTTGTTAGACGAATGAGATACCAATAGCTGAATAACTGAAAAATTTCAGAGAAAAAATATAAACTTTTGAAATATGAAAGTCTGCCGGGGATCCGTTGTTACGTGTAGCCCCAGGAGAGGGGTATAAAGTTACTATGGGGTCCAAATATTTGAAAACTACTCTTAAATCTAATGAAATATAGCTCAACTTATTCCTTAGGGTACCAGGAGTAAAAAAGTCAATTGGGTCACATGTGTGTGGTGCTTACTTCAAGATATTAGGAAAATAGGCTAAAGGTCATGTTTATCACGAAAGGTCACCAATGTAATACCAAGATCTCTGTAAAAAATATTAAAAAAACATATTAATGATACTGATTAAAAAGATGCTTGTTATTTTGCATAGGGGTTGGTTCCCTTAATAGGGAGGGGTATAACAGTATAATGTCCCCGTCCCATAGAGACCTACAGGGAATTTTGTACCCTTCCATATTAACAACAAGGAGATGCCAAAGTGCAAAAAAAAAGCATTTCATATTTGGATTCAGATATTAAACATTTAAAAAAATATTTTACAAACAAACTCTGGTATCGCAAGGGGACCTTCTTGAATAAACAAATGACCTTTAGCCTATTTTCCCAAATTACTTGAAGGAAGCACCACACGCGTGGACCCAATGGACTTTTTCTACTGCTTACCTAAGGAATAATTGAGCTATATTATATGACATTTAGAGACAGTTCCGAAATTTGACCCACATAGTGACTTTACCCTATCCTGGGGCTACACGCAACAACGGGTCCCCGCCAGGACTTTCATTTTGCAAAGTTATATTTTTCTCTGAATTTTCCCGTGTTTCAGATATTGTTAATATCGTTAGTTTAACCAAAAAAACCTCTGGGCTGATGCTCTATTAGATAGGAGGGATTTGGTTGGCGATGGTCGGGATTTTACTTCAAATAAACCTTAACGGAATAAAGGCAGGTCATAAGTATATACAATACATTACACGTAAACAATAGAAACGATCAGCATCATGCAAGATGATACTGTGGTACATGAAAGTTAACTAAGGCAATTGCTTCCACGGAGGTGCTCACTCTCTTTCTTTTCTATTATGTTCGCAAAGGATTGTCAACAGCCATTGTCATCCGTCATACACGGCTGCACCTGACCCTACGGCGGTGTTCTTAATGATTTCTATGCTGTTTGCAGCAAGAACATCACGTGTGTGTAAGAAGAATTAAAACGTTTCAAATGTATTGTAGCTTACTTTTTTACAATGTGTCTATTGAAGTGAAAAGTAGACCAAAAATTCGCGAATTCGATGTGGGCCTTTGCAGTTAGCGGGCCGAGTAACCAAAGTCGCCCAGTTGGCTCAAATCGTGGATTTGGCCACTTGGTGATTGCACCGGCTTTGAGCGTGCGTATGTTTATGCAATACTCCTTATCACGGGGGCTCACAGGCCGCGCGGTTAATTAGCTGAGGAGAAAATATGTAAAATAGACTAGGTGTGACATCATCCTAATGATAGTTTGTCACTGCTGCGTGGAAGTCTTGTTGTAATGGGGGGGGCCCCTAGTGAAACTTCGCTCCGGTGCGCTAAATGGCCCCAAACTTTCGAAACAGCTTCTAGGTAATCGGTCTCTCATCCTTCGGTCATTTTAGCGAAAAACGTGTGAAAGGTGGAACCTTCACCGGGGGGATGAGGATAGGGTGTTGTTGCCATCAAGGGAAGGGTAAGGGGGGTGGGGGGGTTGGTTTTGCTACCCAAGGTATTTTATGGTGCATTTCCGAAAATATATGCACAGTATGGCTCTAAAACGCTATGTTTATTTAAAAGTAGCCCAATTGCCATCAATTTAGAGCTGAAAACAGCATTATGAAAATCCGATATTATACGTTTTTTAGCGCGCCAAATTGTATTTCGCATAATTTTCTGTTGGGAAAAATGCCAATTTTGTTTCGGAAAAACCATTTTTTACTCGCGGACTGATGACGTCATTGTGACGCGCTACTAGGGTGGTAACCACCGCCCTACCATGGTAAATCGTTGTACAAAAAAGGCTTGGTACGACGAGGGTTAAAACTTCTATATGAAACGTTTACCCAGGCCCGTAGCCAGGATTTATTTTTTTTTTTGGGGTGCGGATGTGCCAGAAGTGGACCTTTTTTCTTCGACAAACTTTTTTTTTGGGGGCCTCGCTGCCTCGCAGGGGGTGGGTGGGGTAGGGAAACAATGTACACCAGCGTTCATAAAGCAGTATAATATTAATACTACGTTGTAATGCGTGTTTCCAGTAGTGTAGTAATTTTGACCAGTACCACATGAATTCATTGGCTTATTTACTACATAACCACACTTACAACGCAAGGCTTTCAGCAAGCACCCCACTTAAACATGACAAAGCGGAACCTTCAACAATTACAAGCGACATTCACATGAGAAAGCTGTCATTGTCATTTTGGGGGCGCACCCCCCGCAAACCCCCCCCCCCCGGTACGGCCCTCCCGTTTACACCCAATTTATTATGGCTTTGGTCATGATTCACCATATGGTCAGCCCTGAAAAAAATTGCCTATCGGGCCCTAGATCATCCTCTAGAACTTCTTATCCAACGTACAGTTATGCTATCCAAAATATACAAAATACAAAATATTAAAAATCTAAGTACTTAGAGCACCTTTTGTCCCATAGCAGGGCCATAGCGTGTGTCGGAAGGTAGAAACCTAGACAAACTACCCCCATCTCTTATACTGAGACAAATACATTGGTGCACATTTAACACATATTATTTGACTTGATTTTCAAATTTACCCCTGTCTATTGTACCCGCTTATTTTATAAAATGTGTAATGGTTATTGGGGTGGAACACTTTTAAGTCACTGTCGGTGATTGGTTTTTTCAATCCTTTTTCATCGACTTGTTCTGATTCCTGTATTTTGGGGATGGGTGTGAAGTAGATATAGTCCGGCAGGATTCCTGGTCCGGGCCCATAGACGATAACGAGTAAAGCGTGAAACTACTGTTGCGTGAAGAGTCAACAGAACGATTGCCCTATTGTCACCATGTAGGCGGACTGCGAGTCCGGGGGACTATATCCAAGGCCACAACGGTATGCGAGTTGCTCTAAGGAAACCTGCAAGCTGCATGGGTTCCTCCTTAGATTTTAGATTTTGCTGATCACTGATAGTACCTTTAATGACTAGTGAGAAGGTTTGTCCGGGGTTGTGTTGGAGCGGGATTTTGATATTCGGGTGCCAGTAATATGACGCTTAAATTCGGCTTAATTGGATGTCCAATCCTCTACTTGTTCACTTCATCATTCGATTTCCCCCCGACATTCCCTGGTGGCGCTTAATCGTTTTCTTATTGATTACTACTATTATTTATATGATATGTCATTTACGGGTATTTATTAAATTATTTTTCCAGATCTTATCAATTTATTGTTGTTATCTCTATCAAACTCAATCCATTCAACTTTGAAGAATTGTTTCGTACATCGCCACTTGAATCAGTTAATCTATCTGATCAATCAAATCCTCCTAGCGAGTGTTCATATTTTTTGACAGCAATATTTCTTGCTCGGGTAACAATGTTTTTTCTTTTCTTCACTTTAATTCACGTAGTCTCAAAAAAACCTTTTGATAACATTCATAATTTCATTTCTGGTATTGATCATACGTTTTCTGTCATTTCTGTCTCTGAAACTTGGATGATAATACTGATATGTGTGATTTATTTATATTTTTTTTATTAACCATATTTAAACAGGATAGCCTGCACAACAGAGTTGATTTACAGTATGGCTCTGTATATATAACAACAGCAACATAATTATAATACAAGAATAAAAACAAATATAAAAACAAATATAAAAACAAATATAATATATAAACTACAAAATACAATATTTCTACGGGTACTATCATGATTTTAAATCCTTTTTTAGTTTCATTTTAAAAGCACCAAGGGAATCTGAATTTCTGATATCCTTTGAGATTGTGTTCCATGTATGTTCCCTTGTATTGGAAGGCACCTTTTCCATAATTGGTGTTACACTGAGGGATAAAGAGATGGTCAGAAGAGCTGCTTCTAGTGCTTATTGCATGACAGTTACTTAAATATTTAAAATGATCAGTGAGATAATTTGGGGTCATTTTATTGACACTCTTATAGATACATCATGCACCCTGTTGCATACGTGATGTGATCACGAATGTCCATGAAACTAAGGGTATGGAGCATATCCTTTATATGTGTCATAAAGGGAGCATCCAAGATGATTCTCATTGCCATGTTTTGGAGTTTCTGAATTTTAACATAATTTTATCTCCCCACAGTTAATCCAAACGATATTCATAATCGAAATGAGGCAAACCATCGTATTATAAATTGTAATTAACGATTGTTTAGGTACAAATGGCTTAGTCCTCCTCATTACCGAGACACTTTTTAGACACTTTCTTACATATAGAATCTATTGGATCTTATCCATTTCAAATGGAGCATCATTTTATAGTCCCAATATTTGGATGAATTTTACATTATCAATTTTAAGCACAATTATCAATTTTGTTAGTCTTATTAGGTGTACCGAGGAGTATTATCCACCACATTAACTTTCATAAGATTGTCCTTAAACCAATGTTACGTGACCTTTAAATCATGTTAAAACAATTGTAATTTGATTAGGGTCTTTATCACACATATATACCGATGTGTCGTCAGTATATATATCGATGGTTACATACTTAAAATTATCTGGCATATCATTATAAAACATAAGGAACAAGAGGGGACTAAAAGTATTGCCTTGGGGTACACCCGAAACAATACTTTGTGTAGATATTGTCTTATTTATAGAAACGTGTTGGGTTCGATTGGTTAAGTACGAGTGAAACCATTTTATTTCGGTTCCATTCTATTCCCATGGAGACTAACTTTGTTAACAATAATTCATGATTGACCATCAAAGTGCTTACTACATCAACGAAGACAGCTCCAATATAGTTTCCATTATCAATAGCAATGTACCAGGAGTTAATAGTTTTCAAAAGGGCCGTAGTCGTTGAGTGATTAGACCTAAAGCCGGACTGCCCTTCATATAAAATATAATTTTGAATGACACACTGAGAATCATGTTTTAATTAATGCACCCCGCCCTGAAAGAAGAAGTGGAGGGTCTGCTTTATACATCCATAATTCAGTTTCATATCGTTTAATTAAGAAACGATCTTAAGGTAATTGTTAACTGGGATATAAATAACAACTCTGAATGGGTTTTTATTAAAATTTTGAACTCGGTATATAGGTAATATTTACCGGGCACATCACACTGATCTCGATTTATGGCTTGTAGATCTGGAGAACTGTCTTTCTAAAATATCTAATGAAATAAACGGTGTTATATTTCAGGTGATTTTAATTTAGATTTATTGAAGCACGATACTAACAATACAAATAAAACTTATCTAAACATTTTCTACAACAATGACATGCGTCCTTTAATTGACAGACCTACTAGAATTACACCTACAACAGCCACCTAATTGATAACATTTTTACTAACGTTCTCACACACCACATAACTTCTGGCATTTTTGTTATTAATATTACTGATCACTATCCAATTTTTCAAATTACTAAAGCCGTTTCACTAAAACATAACACTCATAACAAGCGTACAAAGTCTCGTACATTTAATAAAAACAGGATCCATATTTTTTTATAATCATTTGAGTCTTGTTGATTGGAATTTCGTTACTAACATGAATTCCTGCGAATCTGCGTACAATTCTTCCCTCCTTCGCATCCTTTCCATTTATATAATATTCATTTCCCTTTAAAATCGTTTCGCTCTGATGGTTCCAGCAGTCGTCGAATTGATCGAAAGGATAAACTCTACAAGAAGTACATCGGTCATCCTACTGGGTTTAATAAAATCAACTACCATGCTTATCGCAATCGACTAACTTCCATCATTCGAGCTTCTAAAAAGACTACTATACTGAGAAATTATCGAGTTGTAAAAATGACACAAAACAAACGTGGAATATTTTGAACTCAATTCTTGGTCGTCAAAATAAACCCAATTTTCTAGCCTTTTTTAACAATGATGAAGGTTTAATTTCAGATCCGAAAATAATTGCTAATAATTTCAATTGATATTTCGCTATCATTGGGCCTAAATTAGGTAAACATATTCGTTCTAATCTTAATTTTCGTGATTTTTTAAACGGTGTTCTTTTCGCCTACAAGTATCGAGGAAGTTATCAAGCTCTGTATGTCTTTGAAGTCCGACGCCAGCAGTGGCCATGATGACATAAAACCATTAAAGTTGTTCGCACACTTATTGCGCAACCACTTGCACACATTTTTTACCTTTCGTTATCTGCTGACGTCGTTCCTAGCCAACTTAAAATTGCTCGGGTTGTCCCTACTTTTAAAACTGGTGATCGCCATGATTTTTAAAACTGTAGACCAATTATTTCAGTTCTCCCGACTTCTTCTAAATTTGTTGAAAGCCTGGTTTTTAAGAGTCTCTTCGGTTTCACTTCAAGATTTGAGTTGCTTCACGACTCTCAGCTAGGTTTTCGCTTAAAACACTCTTCATTTATGCCTATTATGGAAGCATATAATAACATTGTTACCAATTTAGATAACAAAAGACACTACCTTGGTATTTTGTATGACTTCTCGAAGGCATTCAACACGATTAACCACGACATTCTTCTTTCCAAACTCTCTCATTATGGTATTCGTGGGATGCCATTCGAGTGGTTCAAAGACTACCTTAATAATAAATATTAGTTTATTAACTTTAATGGTCACAGGTCTGATTATTTGCAAACAACTTGTGGTGTCCCACAAGGCTCAATTCTACAGCCATTACTATTTATTTTATACTTAAATGATATTTCCTTTTCAAGTAAAATGTTTTCCTACATATTATATGGTGATGACACAAACTTACTGGATTCACATGAAAACCTCGCGGATTTAATCCAGTCTACCAATACCGAACTGATCAAAATTTCTTCTTGGTTAAAAGCTAACAAACTTTCATTGAATAGAGGTAAAACTACTTTTATGTTATTCAAAAACAAACACAATACACGTTTTTCTGATAACATCATGATAAACATCGACAATATACCTATTTCAAGGGTCCCTTACACCAAATTTTTGGTAATTTTCTTAGATAATTCACTCACATGGAATCAACACAATATATATGTTACAAACATTGTTTCTGAGTATGCTGGTATTCGTTTTCGATTAAGACATACACTTCCCTCTGCAACTTTTTCCCTTTATTCTAGTTTGGTTCTACCACATATTAAATATTGTAATATCATTTGGGCCGACATTAATAACCGTAACCTTCACGCCATTCATTTAAAACATTCACCCCTCTGTTCAAGAAATTAAATACACTCACTGTTTATGATATCCATAAATACCGAATTGCCCTTTTTAGTCAATTCAAAATTTTTAGTCAATTAAAAAATAGACTCCTACCTGATATATTTGATAATTATTTTCAGTTTACTAATCATTACTACCATTCCTACCGCACCAGATCTATACCAACCTGTTTAGACCGTATAATTTTTCTTCAGATCTTGCAAGAAACACAATTAAAACTCAGGGTCCTCTTTTATGGAACTCTGTTGTTTTCAATATTCGGTCATGTACCTCAGTTAAACTTTTAAGAATAATTTCAAGCATTTTCTTCTTTCACAATAATTATGAATCTGAAAAGATGCATCTTACTTGCGTGATGTAATTTGTGCATGTGTGTGTGTGTGTGTGTGTGTGTGTGTCAGATCCACCATTTAGCCAACATACAACTCACCTATCTCGTGAAGTCCTGTTTGTGCACCCTGTATAGCATGTCACTGTTCAATATGTCTTTGTCTTTGCAAGTAGAGTAAGATAGTCTATTTATTTAAATTATGTAATATTATTAGTATATTTATTTCTGATTTAGTAGAATAACGGGTGGCCAAACGAAGGGATTTTGTAATTAGAATAATTAATATCGGAGATCTCCGATAATAATTCAACGGCTGCTGGAAACGGCCTTCCAATATGAAATAGCCGGAAAATAGCACCATGTACGTGTCTACGTTCATCCATTGTTTTATTGGCTCAGGCAAGTCAAGTTAGAGGTCATTTTCTTGAGGTGGCACTATTTTATCATGGACGGACATAAACTTAGCATTTCCAGCTCTGCCGTTAAGTACAATCTGGGATCCCAATTCTAATTACAAAATCGCTTATTTTATGATAAATACGCATTTTGTTAGCATTCTCGTTCACAGGTGTAGTTTCCTAGACAATTACCAACATAACTGTACAAAGATATCAAATTTTGCTTTAATTTTGCATTAGATTTCCCGCGAGGCACGCGCATTTCTCGGGAAGGAGCCTCCCAAGTTATGTGAATTTGATCTCTTAGGTTTTCCTTGGATCTCTCTTCCAAAACTAGTTTTTAATATTTCGAGGATTACACTTCCTTAACAGTCGGAAAATATTAGATTGTGTAAATCTTTCTCATGTCAATCAAGATCGCGTAGTCTAACACCTAAGTTTGCAGAGCTGACTATTGCATTTTAAATGTATTAAAAACAACACATTTGTAATTAAAATTTATGCATTTCAAGTTACTGCCAAAATAATTTCCTAAAAATCATTTTCACCCTCGTATTTTTTTGCGCCAACGGGATAGGCTAATTTATGTTATCAATAAATTGAAGGTTCAATCGAATATATTTTTATGCCGCGTGTAACTAGAGCGTGTAACTGATGGAAAAACTCCCGGACCGGAATCGTGTAATAGGAATTCCTCTTGAGGTGTTATCAAACTATGATTTCCTTGGATATGTCATTAATATGATGATGGTTTTTATTTATTGTTTTCATTACCAATATATCCATAATAATGGGCAACATAATGTCATTAACATTCTTTTTAGGTATGAAAGTGTAGTCCCATCCCGGAGAGTGGAAGATTCTCGAATATGAAAGCGACGTACCATAGCTTACCATGTGCCTACCGCCACAGCAAACTGATATGTTACCAGCGTTGGGTTTCTTTAAAGCGGCACTGGCACATTTTCACAAAATATGAAATTTCCTCAATTTGCCCTCACATGATAGTCTAGGCCATTGGAAGAACAGAAATATATTTTACACATAAAAATAACATACCCAAAACAGATAGGGACATTGATATGAGGATAAAGACATCCAGGTAATTTGTAGGCCAACTTTTAAGTTTTCCATAACTTTAATCAACTATTGTGTATATTCCATGAATATTTTTGACTCGTACTCACTGATATTAAAATTACAAAGGTTATAGACCGATCAAACAGTGTGCATAGCGTGGGAAACATGCATACGGCGTGCGTGTTCTTGTGTTAAATGCCGTTTTCGTCGTCGGCTGTATTTTACGTCGCCGGCGACGCTAAATTATACAATCGTTCTGTTACCCAAAGAAGCTGATTTTGGTCTTATCATTTCGGGTGAGGGCTTTGTATATTAACGCCTTACAACCATGCAAAAATAATCGATGTTTGAAAATCTTGAGGGCACTATTTTTCGCAATTTGCCCTGTGTCTCTTTAATAACCTTATCTAAAACAAGACGCCGCGCCTCGTTTGTGTGTGTGTGCTGTGGTGGCGGGGGGGGGGTGCTTGTCACTGACCTAGTGAACTTCCTCCGGTGCGCTAAATTGCCAAAGCTTTCGTAAAAAAATTCAAGTAGGCCTAATCAAGTTCTCATCTTCCGGTCATTTTAGCGAAGACCGCGGCGAAGGTAGAACCAGCAGTGGTAGGTTCTACCGTCAAATAAAGTCGAAGGAATGGGGCCCGTTGTGGAGTGGGTGTGGGGTTGGGGGTTGCCCCCGCCAATACTTTTAGGGTAACAATATTTTAAAAATAATCCGCGCAGTATGGCTCTAAACTATCTGGTGCTCATTAATGAAATCGTTGGAAACCATTCCCACCTTTTAGTAAATGTTTCTGGGATGTCAATAAGGTCTGTTTTCAAGTTGAAAACCAGATAAAATTTGCAGAAATGCTCCCATACCTTCACTAAAAAAAGCCGGTGTGAAGTAATCATAGTCCGCCCGGCAGCCACAATCCGGGCTCCATAGACAATAACGGAAATGGAAGCCTGAAACTGATGCTGTGTGAAGATACACTGAAATGCAGAGTGTTCTATTTCTTTACCGTGTAGCCGGACTATGACAAGTACGGCGCTAGAATTACTCTACAAAACCGGTTCCGAAATTTCGGCGATTTTGATCGGGCGCTGATGGCAACCCAGCATGTTTTTGCCAAATGTTAGAAAAAACCCATTTTCTCTTCAGTCCTTATTTTGGGGTCCATACTTTCTAAGCGGAAATCACCTTATTTCGACAGCTCGGAACGTCTATTCCCCAGAGAATTGTTTTGACCTTCAAAGTGGGGTTCACTGCCCGCTCGTTCAATATACAATTTCTGACCCATGATGACTTGGGGACTACATACTCCCGCAGGTCATCCTATGCGGTCACTGATATGTGATATCGCTAGTGAAAACAGTGACACCAGCTGCCGCAGGTAAAACATTCGTTAACATTTTAACTTATTTCTTGTCATCTCGAATTTCCGCATGAAAACACAATATTTATAATATTATAAGTAATTGATCATGATCTAATGCCTCTTTAAAAAAATCGACTTCATCGATATAATTAGAAAGAAGCCTTGCATGCTAACTGGAAAAAAAAAAGACCTTCTTAATTAAACAAGTAGACTGATGTGGGCAGTCCCTCTTTAGGCGTTGTTTCGTAGTCCACATCGGCCATTTTAAATTCATAATTATATCATGATTAACATAATCATACCCGTTTGTTCCCTCAATAAAATGCATATTTTTCCTTTTCCTGAAAATGAATAAAATGTTACCGCAACTTCATTCCCCCAATACCAGTGATCAATAGATACACATATACATGTATATAGACTTTGGCAAACCATTGCGCTAAGGTATCCAACAACCAAGCAGGTACGTAGTAGTAGTAAAAATCCAAACTTTTAAATCCGTTTTGTTCCCTTAAACGGGGTAGCCCGAATTTACTCACACTCGTGCACGCCCTTATACTCCCTCCTTCCACTTCGCCCGTTTCAATGCATCCCCATCCTCAACTCCCTACTCTCCTCCTCCACTTGCTTCTTTCATGCCCACTTTGGTCGTCTCCCTGTCCGCTTCAAACCGCCCACCATCGACCTCAGAATCCCTTCTTAAAAAACATATTTGTCATCCTTACTCAGCACGTGCATTATAAACATCGTACAACCATTTTCGCTTTCGCACCGACCAACGATTCTTCCAAACGCAACATCTACATCAAGTCCTTAGTCTTTATCCTTCTTCCACTCATCCACTTCACACCACACATCACTCTCACAATTGTCATCCCCTCTCATGCTCTCTTTCCCCTTCTCAAAATCCCCATCTCATTTAACAACTCTCCACATTCCCTAAACTTTTACCCACCACATCATTACTCCAGCTTCACAGTCACCTTGCAATCCACAACCTCACTAACCCTGTCCCCCGTACGTAACCCTTCACCGATTTCAACTCATCACACAACTTTTTATCCCCCCTGTTCCACCATCCCCTTATATAACCTTCCCCATTGCTATGGCGCCCACATAGAACAGACGTGGTGTGGCGCGTCACCGCTTGGTCATCATTATTTCACCTAATTATACTGCATGTCCCATTTATTTTCTCTAACTTTTGTATAAATAATCAAGGATCATTGCATCTGTATTTTTGAGCTGCTATTGACAATACGGAAAAGTTTTTGAGTGCTTTATAACGAACCTGTGGAAACATAGCGAAAACGTCACAATTGGATACAAACCGAATGACTCCGTAATACAAACCGAGCGGACCTTCTATAGCGTGCCGATCACTGCATCGTTGGGGGGGGGGTGGAGGTCTCCACACACATGCTGTGCTGACAATCACGAAGCATTTGAGCAAACTGTACTACAAATCGCTTGGGCTCAACTTCTCACTGGCCATTTTCTATACATTAGTTTTACGACCTGCATGGACTGCACGTGCACTCAAATGTTGCTTCAACTAGAAGACCCGGATTGATTTTTGATGTCACAACGTTTTCGTTACCATCAGTTTCCTGTTAGCCGATTTTCATCGTGTAAGTTGCTTGAACTCAGTCTAGGATGACTAAGCGAAGACCTGGACACTGTCATTTGCCGTATCTCACTTGCCTTTGAGGCCACCGCTAAAATATTTGTATTTCAAATAAGGATGAAAGTAGTTTTTAATCAACTTTTTTAAACCTCCAACTAATTTTATGCATCAGCGCATATGGCTGTATCATAATTATTTTTATTCATGTCATCAACTTGTTGGGCTACCTGTATCAGTGTTTGTGGTGTCAATTCTCGGTTCAACACTGAGATGTAGTTCTATTATGAGCGCCATTTTCATGCAGAATCCCTTCTGAAAACGACTAGCCTGTCAAAGTAGTAAAACTATACTAATTTTACGGGCTATAATTTTAACAATAGTTGGGCATCATAAGCATAAGGAACTCAATCCTCTGAATGCTGTTTACTAATGGTATGGTTATAAATGAGTTTGAGGAAGGCGGTTTGAAGAATATTTTTCTATCGTGTAAAGGGTGATAATCAGAATTGTTGGGTTCAACCTCGGGGAATTTGGGGAACTTTTGTAAAATACAGGGGTAAATTTAGAACGGGTAAATTTTGAAATCAAGTCAAATTGTGTTTAATTAATTTACCCGATGTATTTTGTCTTGATTATAAGAATTAAAAGGTAGAGTTTGTATAGGTTGGTTGACCTTTATTTTACAACACTGCTGCTACAGCCCTGATAAGGTTCGAGGTTATTCTGGGGCAAATAAAATCCAATGCTCAGATTTTGTGTTTGGGGTTGTTTTTTTGGTTGGGTGACATTTCTGGTATTTTGACGTCAGTTGTGGTGATCCCTATAGACATGTAGACCCTTGTTACTTTTGGCCCACCAAATGCCAACAAATATAAAAAGCGGACGCGAACAAATTGCCAACACCCGTTGCCACAAATCGGAGCACACTAGGTAAGGTTTTTTTCCCCCAGGATGGACCTTTAACCTGAATAGGGTTGTACCTGTTAAGCAGAATTTATCAATTTAGTTAAAAAAACACTAAATGCTGTTGTTCTTTTCCTGCCAGGATCAATACTACTTGTTGGTAGCTATTAACGCGACACAGAATAAGATTATAACCGATTTTTTGTTGCAGATTTTATAACAAATTCATCATCTTTTTAGGGTCAAAAGGAAAGGTATCTGCTAAAGTGTAAAATACACATTTTGGGGTAATAGGTTTAGCGTTTAGGCGTATTAGGACTGAATTTCAATGTCGTTTCGTGGGCTGAAAACGTTCGTGGATTTTCGTGAGGTAATACTATTTTTGAAGTTTCCATTTGCTATAACGCTTTTTAAAAAAAGATATCTAATTTTTTAGGTTCAGGTTCCCACTTCCGATAAATATTATTTTTTATTTTATAATTGTTTTGTGAACTTAAAAATGTTCATTATCTATCCTCAAAATGACCGAAATGTAAGTTAGAACCTTTTACTTCTCCTTTAAAAGATTGTTTAACCACGTAGTACAATTTATAACGCGTACTTCAACAGATAACATTGAAGAAGTCAATAGATCAGAGCCGGTAAACAATATTTTCTCACACTGATAATTTGTTAAAGCACTTTAACTTTTCACACGTGTGTTATCACTACGTTATCATTTTATTGAGGTATATTTAGTATTCAGAGCAAGATGAAATCAAAAGAGGTAAATCAAATGAAATAAAAAATACTTCTCCAGATGGCTTTAACGTTTCGTTTTTAATGTTTTTTTCGATGCCTATTTCGACATTGAGGTCAAATCAGAAGTCAAAAGTTCTCATAGACATCATGCGTTGCTTACTATTGTTCTTAAGTAATTTATTTATTTGATATTTATTTTAATTTCACTAATGATTTAATTATATGGCGAAAAAGGACGATGAACAAATAAGACAGAGATAAAGCAATTTTACACTCCCGACGGGCAGCGCTTATCAGGCGCCCAGCTACATCAAGCGATGACCAATACAAGGGCCACAACGAAAGCTTTCAGAACCACGAGAGAGTGATATTTGGTTTAACACAGAGGCCGAAGGGGGGGGGGGGGTCCATGATACCCAAAATTTGTTTTTCCGCGTGCGATTTCTCACTCATGAAACTAATTTAGAACTCCAAATTTTTGGTATTGTGTAACTTATCCGATGCACTTCTTTGCATTAAAAAAAATACTAAAATTTCTTTCCGTTAATGAGAAATTTGCTTGCCCCTAAGAATCGCCCTTATAAGCCCGCAACGTGAGTGTGAGTTTTTTTAAATATAAATTAAGAACCTGTGCGAGCAATATATTTTCTGCTTATGTATGTTTATATGCGAATCCAAATTATTATATAATCAGAAACACAAATAATGACCCGGTATATGCGAAAAGAAGCATTCCTTATCGATGACTGCTCGCCAATGCTGTACAAACCTAGGGCAAAAGCCTGCCGTAGTTAATGCCCCGCAAGCAATACAACATTAATTTTTAATGTTTTTGCTAATAATGTAAAAAAAAATGGTCCTTCTGGAGCAGATGTAAACAGCCAAATGATTTACAAAGTGCATGGGTGTGTAATCAGAGTTACAATTTTGAGCGATTTTTGAGCATTTCGAAACAATGATTTGCCCCTACTAAAATGGACTGTTTTTTCATTCACTTCTCAAAAGACCAACTTTCAATGTTCATCAATATGCGAAATGACACATTGTAATAAGGCATTACCCTGAGTTACAAAACATAACATGATTCAATGACATCCAGGAAATTGATAATTCGGCCTTTTTGATTATGCAGTATTCATGACAACAAATTTCAAATGTCCACACAATAACAATGGTAGGAATAAAATACGTAATGAAGCGAGATTTATTCAATCGTTGAATCTTCCATAGAGGACACTGAATATACAATGGTTTTGATTTTGAAGTGTGTTGACGTTTATAAAAACAACAAAAAGGCACTAAGGGTACAATTCACGTGCATATGGATATTTGTTTTTCTTTAAAATACGGATCTATTTTGTGTTGAATGCTTTCATCAGACACCAAACCAATAACTATTAATTCTGATAAACCACCTGGTGGGGATTATTTTGCTTTGTGAAAGTATTGAGCTTGTCTGATATTTAATAACCCCAAGTCTCTTAATCGTACTTTCAGGAAAAGATATTTTTCAAAGATATATGCTGATGTATTCGCCACAAAAGAATTGCCCTGTGTGACATGGTTTTATACTGCTCTTGCCCTGAAAGCAGAATAATTTTATAATACAAAATGACCTTGAGGGGGAAAAAGTAAGCGCACCCTAAATATCTATGACAAGACAACAGAAATGAAGTAGTAAAGCAATACCAGCACATTTTCCTGAAGCGCCTCCTCCCCCCCCCAATTTGATTTTTTCAAGCGTTGCTGTTAAAGTACAATGGGAATCATCGATTCTATACAAAATCCCCTATATTTAATGACAAATACGCATTTTACGCATGACTGTTCAAGGTTACCGTGTACTGGACATTTCACAACACCGCTTACACAAATATCACAAAATTTGAAAATGTGGGCGCTCTTCAAAATGTGCGATTATTGCTTAAGCCTTTGTGCACTGCTCGTAGATTTATACAGGGTTTCCTCAGAAAGAACGTTCCCTCCAAAACGCACCTTTTGCTTACTTAACAAATTCGTTTCCTATTGTTAGCTTTATATTATGAGACTATGTACCTTTTTCGAACATATGGTGAAACGAGAATGAAAACGGTATAAATAACCAAACAATGACTATTTCATAAAACTGATGCAAACCTATTTTGTCCACGGCTAGCAATAGCAAAGAAACCATGTATTGGAACTCTTATGGAATTGAGCACTGAAGTCGTCAGGGAATTGCTGATTCTAGGGGGTTATTTATTGTTCAGTTCTCAACACATTGCAGTCCTGGATTGCAGTCAATATTTGCGGCTGATCGTCCCGTTCTTTGACGACCGCATCTCTCTTTGCAACTATTTAGAATCTTGCCATCTCCAGAAATTTGTCTCTGTTCCTCTTGATTGCCGTATTGGGAACCCTACTTTGAGGAAAGACGTTTACCCGTTCACGCTGAACTGCAACTTAACTTTGTGCTTCAATATATTCTTAGTCATGAAAATGTTCTCCTCCTTGGTGAATTGCGGTCGTGGCACCATTTTGGTCTGTTAACCCAATAGCAGTTTAGAGAGAGAGATGGAGAATTGGAGATGGGTGAGGGAATTTAGGTACTTATGCGACAGATATTATGTAATGTGCAGAAGAACAGACAAAGTACGCGTTTTAGATGCTTTTTAGGCATTACAAGTGCACAAATTGATCAAATCTAACGACTTACATGTGCTCAAATCCATATGAATTCCAATACATGTTCCTCTGCTATTGCTAGCCGTGGACAAAATAGATTTGCATCATTTTTAGGGAAATAGTAATTGTTTGGTAATTTTTTCACCGTTTTTTTTTTCTCGTTTTCACCATATGTTCGGAAAAGTACATATTCTCATAATATAATGCTAACACAAGGATAAGAATATGCTAAGTAGTCAAAAAGTGAAGTTCCTGAGGGTAACGTTCTTTCTGAGACACACTGTAGAGATTTTTTTAATTAAGTTTATAACTTTACATTTCCATAATCATATTAGAAATCAGCATGAGAAATTGTATTTAAATGATGCGAATCATACATAGTCGTAAGTCAGTAGTTTCTCATTTAACCTATGAAATCTTAGGGCAAAAGGATGATGGGTTTGGATGCAAAATTATGTCCCATTTTGGTCGACCAATATTAATTAATATTAATTTTACAAAGTACTCTATGTCGATTATAAAGTCACTTTTCAAATAAAAATGGGTTGAAATATCGGCCCGAAACTACAGATGGGGTTTTCGGGTGAAGGCTAATCTATAAAGATGAAAACAAAACTAATTCCAATTAATAATAGGAACCAAAAATGTCCGGAAATCCTTTTTGTGCGCAAATCAGGCTTTGGTCTAAAAACTACACGAACGCGTTTGGATACAAAAATAAAATGATAAGAATCATTCTAAATATAACCATTAATTTAGTCTAAAGTGAGATACAAAATACCTGAATTCATTATAAAAATAATGTATTATTGTTGGGAAATCTCACCTACATAATAGTTAGTAATATGACATGAAAGAGTGATTGGGGTTAAAACACAGATTATTATAAAAGCAATGAAATTTAAGTTTCCAAAAAGCGTGAACTCTGAATTTATAGAAATCCCAAGAAATGTTAAAGCATCCCAAGTCATTAATTGTGTGCTACAAAAAAGTCTGTGTACGTATTACTCTATCTCTAAGAAAGCGAAACCCTCGGAAAATGTATAACCTTTCGTCCATTGGCATCATGCAAGGTCACTTTCCTATTGTAAGCTTATGCAAATGACCCGTCCAATAATTTACACTGTGGATAATATTACTTGGGTGATCTTGCGACCCTATAAAAGAACCCAAAAAAAAAAAAAAAACAAACCAAACCTAAAGCAAAAAAAAAAAAAAAAAAAAAAAAAACATAAAAAAAAATTTCACTTTATGATTCAATCAATATAGTCTCTTTTATGAATCCACGTGGTAAAACGTGCCTAGCAAACATACTTGCACAGCTGATCAAATTCTAAACAGCTTGGTGTTTTACTATACCTTTTCCAATGTTATACAATTGCCTTTTACATAATGTTTTTAAAGACGCCTATGCTGAATGTAGTACTGATATCGAACAACATATTAAATGGATACATTATTTTTGGAGGGCGTAAATAGAAGTAATAATCAGATTTTCCGTCCAAACAGAAATTTGAGGAGACATTTCATTCCCCAGCATGAGATAGAGAAAAAGAGAAAGGTAGATAGAGGTTTTGGAAAAGAACATATTACTTGATAATATATTAAAAAATCACAATTTTTCGTCATGTTTTCACTTTTACACGTTAAACCAATGGCAATTTTTGCCGCTAACACACTACACCCAACGCAACCCCGTTGGTGCATAAGTGGGAACCCCCTCCCCCGAAAACTACTTTGCCGTTGGAATTTTTAAATAAAACTCTGGTCAATGATGGGAAAAAAAGAAAATCAGTTATACAGACTCTTTTTTCATATCCTGTTACCATTTCTCATTTCTCATTCTTTGAGAGGTTTAACATGAGTTTAGTTTCTGAATTGCCATCAACAGCGCAATAATTTTTTTCGCGCAATTGCAGGCCTGTCTTCCCATAATTAAATAATTGTTTATGTTTTTTCATCACTAATGTCAAACATTACGTATCAATAAAACCAAACCCGTCCCCTCAGTAAAACTATTTGTTATAGTAGGATTTTTTATCCTTCCAGTTCATTAAAAGTTTTTTGGGGTCGTGTCGACGATTCCATTCGTTCTGAGAGGCTGTATAACTTTCCCCATCACTACAATAGAAATTCGAAATCACGATACCGGATAAAATTAAAGAAGGCCATAATTAAAAATGTCCCTTTTCTCATAAGAAAATATTACAAAGAGCAATGCACACTGAATAAATTCCAACACCCAAATTTGAACATACTCTGAAGCATTCAACAGAGAAAATGATATGAATAAGAAATTAATTACGCACCAATTTGACATTTATTTTACGTCACTAAGGAATACTCCGAAAATCATCTTGTCCAGAAATAATATTTGACAGTTTGGTCCAATAATTTAAAAGTAGAGTTTTTGGTCACTCATAACAAACTACAATATTTACGTGGCCAAATCCTCCTCTTCACCAGCCGCGATGTCGTAAAACTTTATCCGTTCTTTGATTGACGGGCCAAACAAAGGAAATCGATTGAGTGTCTCACAACTTTACGCCAATTATTCTTGAATCTTTTATGAAGCCTTTCTATTTCGATCAACAAAAATGGTCTGTAAAAATGGCGTTAACGCATCATTATTTGTTGACAAAGTTGAGCATTTCAGCTGTTAATACGACTTTTAGTTGTTATCTCAACACATCCCCTCCAAATGAATACTTACCATCGACAAGATGCGTTTACTGACAGGAATACAAAAGTCAGGCCTAACGTAATGGTTAATACGGAATAGCATCCATGAATAGACTACATGTATAGTCAAGGACAGATTAGGCGACCATTGCGCGTTATGTAAGGTTTGGTATCAATCAGCGCGGCGCGGGACTGTGTTTGGTTTGATGTGCTTAGTATGGGCGGGGCATGTTCGAACAAGTATGATAAAAATGTCAAAACATGCCCTATGTGCAGTAGGGTTTTAGACCGCCGTAAGTAAACTTTTCAATAAGCTCTAAATGTTCACTCGTCACGGCCGATATATGTTCTGCACCGTCAAATTACGTCAGACGCGCAACTGGTCGCTTTATTCTGCCCATGACTATACTAACACTGAAACAAAACACCTTTAAAGCTTTCCCGAGGAGCCGTTTTGATGAACGTGTGTTTTGGCCAAAATGAACCAATAATAGCAACCTTTTGGATTTATTTACTATGATAGTCGTTGGTCTCCCCCTCAGCAAAACTGATTCATCCAAACGTTGTTATATAAGAACTTGGATGGTTTGGATACGCTTGGGATTATAAAGCCAACCCATATCGCTACTTTAGGCAAGATTTTTTAATGCGGAGCATCGATATTTGGTTTGTATTTAATTTTTATCGTAGTGTATCATCATCCAGTACCAGGCGTTGTTCCTCCCTTACCCTGATTAGATAAGAAAGGACGGTCTGTACCAGTCACCGGCTCTACCCGGAAGGTTTATTCGGCATACATTTTTGTTGGTACCCTATATGTGTTATTATGGTTCTAGATGTGACTCCTTTGAAATTACCGATTACCATATGGGAATGGGTATCACAGTCCATTAAAACGTCTTCTGGAACATAGATTACAACGGAAATCATGTAAATTTATCATTAAAGCTGAACCGTAAACACGCATCGCGCACTAGAAGAATTGTAACATAACATGCACAGGCACTCACACCTGAGAAAATCTCGGACGTATGCGCCTGTATGGGGACTTGAAACCAGGACCTTCGCTTTCTTCGCGAGTGCTCTACCACTGAAGCTATACAGACCGTCCCTGAGAAACAGAGATCCGAGCCGTCAAATATAGTGACTTTCCCTTTCAGAAAGTAGGAGACTTGGTAGAGACTCTGTCACACCCCTGTTATTCTTGTTGTTCTTTATTTTTTCAACTGAACTTAAATTCCTGCCTTTCTTCTCCCTCTTCCATTTTCTCGTTCCCATCATTATTGATTCCAGTTCAGAGTTATGATTAATTACAGTTCTTAGTAATGTGATCTCAATGAATTTCCAAATCAAACCGAACTTCAAAATCTCTCTCGGACATAATTACATCGCAATCCTCCAATCAGGTTGCAAGATCCATTTAAATGTGAAGCAAGCGTGTCCGTGAGTGGTCAACTGTTATTATACAAATGAGCGCGGCCAAGTGATGGCGCTATACACGTGTTGAAAACGCATCAGGCGGGCGGCACAGCTATACACCAGCAGAGAGTTAGCTATTAGAGTAAAATAGCCGTTTGTGGATCAAATTTATACGCGGAGGTCAGGGTAATGCACATTTAAGACAATTGACACATAACATATCACGACAACTACGAGAGTGTTTCGCCTCCTTATTTAAATTAAAATTAAAACATTACTTGTGATCCATCGCAGGCATACCCAGTATATAACAATCTGATAACATTAACTCTGGTCAGACTACATTTTCCGAGTTTTATTCTGAATATAATGACACATGGCTAAGGGGTTAATTTTGCAATGTTATGCAGAATCCATTGGTATGGGTTATGGTTTTAAATATGAATTTACACCAAAAGGAGATGATAGCTGAACACAAGTTTTCTTTTTGTGGCTAAGAGCTAGATAACACTGGAATCTGACCTAAAATAAATAATGGGAAAATAGGTGATTTCAGCTAGTAGTCAGCAAGGAGTCCGCTATTGACGACACCATCTTGGATGGATGCAAAACAGTTGGTGTCAGAAGCTGTAAGAGTTATCAGAATCAGAATAATTGGGCTACTGTTTTTTAAGTGTTTACCATAGGATCATGGCTCAACAGTCTCAAAGACATCAATTGTAGCATAGACTTTTTGATTGAAATTCATGCACTATGTGCAAGCACTTTAATATAAAATGTGTTGGTATGGTATACCATACATACATGTTTTTTCATTTTCTAATTGCTTCCTGTAATAAACCTTGAGATTATTATCAGGGTACGACTATAGGTTATTGATTTTAAAACAATTTAAGGCAAATACTTTGACCCGTAAACTTTAGTGCATGATAACTAATGGGAGATCATAGGCAAACCAAACCTGAAAGGGAAAATATGTAAAAGAATAATTAGTTATGATCGCCTCCATCTCGCAATTGTAGAAAACGTAATCAGTTAGTCGTCAATATTGTCAGATGACGTGGAATGTAAGGTAAAAACGCATTTATGTAAATACTTTCAGGGACTACGACCAACACAGAAATGATCGCGATTGGACAATACAATTGAAATCGATGCCTGACATTTTGCCATAGAATTTACCAAATGATCTACATTGTTATACAGTTATTTGTTCAGTATTACGGGTTATTACGAACAACTACCACATATCGAATTTAAATTAGATAAAAGTAAGGGATGAGTTTTTGGATATCCTTAGATGGTGCATAGGGAGGGCATCCAATATTTTGAGTGGTGCACTGTAAAAAACAGTGCCATTTACAGGAAAATACTGTAAAAACTTCCCAAACTTACAGTATTTAGCTGTATTTCTATGATGATAACAAAAAATAAAAAAAGTAAAATGTAAATTTTATGTCCAACTTTTCCAGGCCTATAATACCAAAATCTAAAATTTGAAAACAATTCTGGAGTGATTTTATTCTAATGAGTAAAACATCCTTGTACACTACTATGGAATTTTCGATTGTACCATTAAAACATCTGGAAAATATCCAGGGAAAATACTGTAAATTTTACAGGGAAAACCTGGCAGCAATTCTGACCACCAAATCTCCGTAAACCATATAGCTTTTACAGGTTTTATCAATTACTGTCTATATTTTACAGTTTGAGTAATACATTTTTACACCAAACGGTAAATGTTACCCGTTTTTGCACTGTAAAAAAATGTGGGATAGGCCTACTAAGTTAGGTGTTCGTCACTGCTTTTTTATTTTCCACACATCACAATCTCTGTAAAAACTTACCAAATTATATATTGTTCTATGGCCTCCATTTTTCTGATTAAACTTTAAAAATATTATTTTCTCCAAGTGTATTTGATAAAAGATTTCTCACGTGAAAAGCACTCTGTTTACTATAAAAGAAAGAGGGGAATCCACTCGTTTTGTTTTTGCTAAAGGCACCTGTTTAGATTGCACAATAGGGGAAGTGGGGAATCCCCAAGAATGCTAAACTTAGAAACTGAGCCAATTTGTTTATGCTTTGAGATGAAACTTGTAACATCAGGGAATTCCCCCACCAAAGTTATAGGAAAGTGAGTGATTCAGATGAAGTAATGTATGTGGATTTCAATTGTCAGTTGTGAAGATTATGTTTATGCACTTGGATGATGTAATTGATTATTGTTAGAAAGGGAATCTAGCTGTAAGAAGTTAAATAGTACTGGTGAATGAAGGACTGAGGCCAGCAGATGAAATCAGAGGAGCTGAACTAGATCTCTGGGAGCATACTAAGATTATAAGCTGTTTACTCTACAATAAGGGTAGATTTGAGTTCTACATCTAGTGCAGGATTTATATTTTGGATGCCGCCAGAGCTTGATTGCTAAATTGTATGCTGTCGTCTTTGAAAGCCAAAGAGCTTCAGTTTCGGAATCTAAAAGGGATTCAATTTGTGGTCCTATATGAGGACATAGCGACAGACTGATGGTGTATATTACTGGATTTATTATTGTGGAAAATAGCGTCCGTCGAGGGAAAGCCCCGTCGCCTTGAACTATGGACAAACTTAACTTCAGGACTGAGAAGATTCCAATGGAATATTACCCGAGGATTTATAAGCGTGAATTTGCATGCTGTTATTTTTGAGTTCTTCGCTGTGAGGACACCATCATTATCAGCTCATTGACTGCAACGCTACTTTAGTGGGAAGACAAATGAAATCTGAGTAATATAGAATGTTAAGTGTTAATTTTGAATTGTATGATAATTGTACTTTGGACATACCAAATTCTTGAACCAATACAAATCATAAAATTGGTTAGATAAAATTCAGATCACTGTGCACAAGGATCATTTATTAGTGTTTGAAGGTATTTCTGACCTTAGGGGTCCACGAGAAGACATCTAACAATATGTTTTTAAAGCGTTTTGGATTAAATGAATTTTACAGTATACTGTAAATTACGGTAATTTTATTGGCAGAATTGCTGCCAGGATTTACTGTAAAATTTACAGTAGTTTTTTACAGTGTGGATACCGCGTAGAAATATGCATTCTTTCCCTCTTTAGAATGGAAATGCTTACGTTTAGTTTTGTTTTTTTTATATAATTCGTTTTAGTGCCACACACTAGGCCGAATTGAAACTTTCCAACAGATATGCCCAAGGCTAAGCATACAGTGAGGAAAAGGTGTTTAAAACTGAAAATCAAGGCCGAGTGTTTTCCTCCGTAACAAAACACAAACTCAGGTACAACGTCATTTGAGCCATTATTCTGTCCCTGGTCATCGACTTGTATCTAGTTTTTATAATTCCGATGCTTTATTTATGTTAAAGTTTGACTAAATTGCGATATTCCCCGGGAAGCAGAAACCCCAAGGATATTTAGTCATTATTTTCAAAAAAATAGATGACAACCTTGCGGTTCGATCACCGGTATATTCTTGGCTAAAGAACTGTTTTATGGACATATACCTCTGTTGAAGTGTTTCATTTATATTTAGGAAACCTTAAATGGTATATAAAACATTCGACACTTAGGTTGAGCATTCTATACGCTTGACTGTATAATTAGAGTGATCTGTTTGCCACCACTACTCCTACTACTGTGGAAAAGTCTTAAAATAGCAATTTCCACCAAAGTTAACCTTTGAAACAACGTATGCCACGCTAGAACGGACATAGAACGTCGAGTTGGACAAACCGAGTGAGTTTGCAACGCTATGACTAGTTGTTTTTTTTTTGGCTGTTATGCACGATTAAAAACTTGTGCATTTTCATTTTTAAGGATGTTTTTTTTGTGTCATTGGATAGAGTTAGACCTCTAGGGTCACGAAGGTATTGTTGGTCGCATTTTTCTGAAAACGCGTATGGCCGCCATCTGGATTTCAAAATGGCCGCAATTTCAAAGGACTTTTCCACTAATAACTTTGTCTCCCATTGAGAGTTTTCTATAATAAGGACGTATTGATTTGGATTTTTGTGTCATTAGATAACAGTAGACATGCAGGTATCAGAAAAGTATTGTCGCATTTTTGTTATGAAAAGCGTTTGGCGCAATCTTGGATTTCCAAAAATGCGCCATTACCACAAAGATTTTGCCTCTATAAACTTTGGTTTCTGAGCAACATTGGAAGTCCAATTTGGTGGCCTATGTTTGCAATAACTGGGAGTTCAAAAATATAAAGATCTTTCTGACAATCGGGGCTTTGCAATACCCATCACCTATGGTGGGGGTAGGGCAATCATTTTTACACTGCCCCTAGCCCAGCCCCCTTTTCAATAAGGGGTCGTTATTGATTGGTATTTGGTAATTTTATAACAATGTATACGTTTGGTCTCTCCTATCAGAAATGTCAATACCAACATTCCCCTGGGAGTCTCATGAGTCATACGTGTGCCTACAAATGCAGGTATGCGGAACACATTGTGCTTATAGCCAAAATGTTAAAAAAATGTGGTGATTTTTGCAGGTTTACAATTAAAATGTTTATGAAAAAAATGTGTTTTCCTAAACAATTGAGTTAGAATTCTATATCCTCATCATAAAAAACAATATTCTAATGCCACCAGGAAAGGAGATGGGTCCTTATTTTTACTTCAAGGAGTGAATGCCCACCCCCCCCCCCCCCCACCTTACAAAACACAACAAACGCTCATCGCCGGCTTCCGATCAACCTAGGTGGAGCGCCTCTGTCATGTGGTCCTGCACCGGTTTGTCTGGGAGTGAGGTTGGTCGGCAGCTACTTGTAGGTGGGCACCTCAGGTAATATGTTGCAAAGGTATATTGCAGGGCTAACGGCCGCCTTGCTGGATCATCAAGGGGTGCCTAGCCACAACCGCCTGAAGCACCGCCGACAGTGCTCTGGTCTACAGCGCTGGTGAATATGCCGCCCAGCATGATGCAATAGCTCTCGTTCAGGGAGACTGGACAATGGGGCTCGGACGAGACCTGCGACCACCATTGCTAGCTGCATTGGTCCCCTTAATTATGGGTTTCTGCCCAGTGCTTTCGGGAATTGCGCCCCACTTCCTTGTTTTTTTTCTTGGGGGGGTGCTTTGGGCGGGGGCACGCCATTTCTGGCTGGCGAATTACGCGCTCTGTTGGAAGAGGCGCTGCTCCATGATGCTGTCAAGGAGTCATACCGGTTCGGAGGGACAGGGGACTGCGCTCTCGTCGACCCTTCTGTTGACACGCGCTGCTGGACTCTCCGGCTCCCATTTGACATCTTGCAGCCATGGAGCACTGCCTTGCTGGTTGCTCTGCGGCCAGAACGGTTGCTTGTCAAGCCTGTGGGGGGTGCCCGTTTGGAGGCGGTCTTCCACAAGCGGGGGGGGGGGGGGCACTTGGGCTGGACTCGCCAGGGGTCGCGACGTTTCCGGCAGCGGCGGTGCGGCCTGTCAGTGTCGCTCTCCGTCGCTGGCTGCAGATCTCTTACTCTGTGGGTGCCCTGCCTTTCATTCACCAGTGGATATGGACTCGCCGGGCCCCAACCAGTCAAAAGCTTCAACATATTCAGCTGCTGCCTCATACGCAAGAAAAGGAGCATAATAATTATGCATCGACTGCATAGGCTGGCGAATAAGGGCTCTGTTAGACAGCAGGCGCCTGCTGCACGATGCTGCAAGGAGTCATTACCGGTTCGGAGGAAGGGACTTGCGCTATCTCGGCCTTTCTGTTGACGCGCTGCGGAATATACGGCACTCCAAATTAGGAAATCTGAAGCATGGAGCACCCTTGCTGGATCCTATTGAGGCCGGAACGGTTTAATGTCAAGCATGTGCAGGGTTTGCCAGTCTTTGGTGGCAGGTCTTCACAACGCGGGGGGGGGGGGGGGAGGCACCTTGGGATGGACTCGCGCAGGGGTCGGTCGTTTTTGCAGCGGTGTGCGGACTGCCAGTGGGCTCTCCGGTCGATGAGCTGAAGAATATCTTACTCTGTGGGTGCACTGCCCTTTCGTCACCAGTGATATGGATCTCGGGCCCCAACCAGTCAAAGCTTAACATATTCAGCTGCTGCCTCATACGCAGGAAGAAGGAGGTAAAAATTAGTGGTCTTGGCCAGAAGGTGCTCTTCCCCAAGTTAAGATGAAAGCTCCTGCTCGCATCATTTCAGCTCTTACCGAGCTGGGAAATAATGAAAAAACTATCAGTACAAGTAAATTTAAGCTGTGAAAGACTTATTCTGATTTATCAGCACAAAAAATATCCCCTGCTGGAGATCCTGCTACAACCAGATGGAAAATTCCAGAAACTGTTTGCAAAACAAGTGCGATAAGGGTGCCCAACCTATATACAAAAGGCGCCTGGCCTAAACATATCTACAGCACATCTTTGGGGCTCAGGACAAGGTTCTTCATACAACAATACCAGATCATTAGGCCTTGTATACTAGGACTGGAGCAAGAAGTCGGACATACTTTTGCATATCCTGACTTCAGAACCTGTTGCACCTGCGGCAGTAGTAGCGCTTTGGTAAGGGTTTGGTATGGATTCAAAACCCTACATTGTTCTTTTTTTTTGAACAAAATTGATTACAAAATGGGAGTCATTTTAAGAGGCACTTTTATCTTTAAAAGAACATTTCAAAAATGGAGGTTGTGCGAAAATTAAATCTTTTTTTTACACACAAGATATAGGATGATGTGAAAATCAAATGTTTACAAACCAGGTTAGCATCTCGTCTACGCCATGTTAGAGGTACCAAAGAATATGCACAATTTACAGGTTCACCCCCCCCCCCCACCATCAACCACCACACCATCGATGAGGGATGTTGCAAAAGGAAGCTTGCTCAGACTCGGAATTATCACATTTTTTTAAAACACAGTATTAAAAAACATAGGTTGGCCACATAATTTGGCTTCTGATGTTGCTCAGAACCAGAGTTCTAGGGCAAAATCCTTTGGAAAGGCGGCCATTTGAAATCCCATTTGAGATAAGGAAGGGGGAGATCTTAGAAAATGTGACACCAACCAAAAAGCATTGACATTGATGACCCCCGATGATAGCACATCTCAAAAAGGCGGGACTGAGGTATGGACAACGGCCTAATAACGATTGCCCCCCCCCACCCATTATGGGCGAGGGGTATTACAAAGCAGGTTAGTTATCATATTCCTAACCTCCCAGGTAATTGAAACAAAGGATACACCAAATTTTGGGGGGGGGGGGGGACTTAAATGTGCTCAGAAACGCCAAAGATTATAGGTCAAATCCTTTGGAAAAATGGCGGCATTTGAAATCCAAGATGGCGGCCAAACGTTTTTCAAAAAAAGAGATCAAATGCTTTTTCTGATACTGGAATGTCTACTCGTACAATGATACAAAAAAAGCATCCTTAGAAAAACAAAATGCAAAAGATTTTTACATAACATCCCTACAATAATGCGGCGGTGTGCAAGTCTGAACGCTATGATGGCGAGTTTGCAAGTTTTTTTTGCAACGCTATGCCTAACATGCACATCCTAACTCGACTGCTTTCCTCCGCTCCTCCCCCCCCCACTATAGTTTTTTTTTTTGTTAAATTGGCAAACTCCGCCAGCATAGCGTTTGCTATATGGCTATAAGTCATGGATTCTCTCAAAAGGAAAGGGCAAATAATTTCTATATTTATGGTGATATTGATGAGAATATATTCAAGTTTGTGCAATGTGATGTGTACTAACTCATCAATCATTCTACTCCGCCTGTCACACAATGGCCACAGTAAAAGGACTAGCTAACAGGACCAAGGGGTGCACTCAACCAGCTATGGTCATCATTCACTGACATTGTAGGACACACAACATTCAATGGCTACACTAAGGATGAGGTATATTATTTTGTGGACTGTTGACTAGTTCCTACCAGACAAATTCAACAATTTGCTGTATAACCTGACATTTTTGATCAATTAGTATATGAATTGCATGGAAGATACGGAACACCAGAGGATAAAGGCAATGGTGGGGGGGGACGTGGTTGGATTTTCAGAGATGGCGCGGTAAACTAAGAGGATGGCAGCCCCAAGGATCTGCTACATTACAATTATTCTACCACATGTAATCTAACATACAAGGCAAACTGTCATAGCCCTGGGTTGACACTGTATTACTGAAAATTGGTGTTAAGCTCAAATGAATAATGGACTTGCAACAGTTGTGATCAAACTTCCCACTATCTGCTGACTTAGACTTTAGCTTACTGCGCTAACATATTTATTAATATGGTTGTTAACTTCACTCCCCGACATGTGCAGACACAAGCTAGGCCATGTTATGTTTTCCAAGTCAACTCAGACTGAAAATGAGTGCGAGAATGTTAGTGTATCTACACATACTGATCCCAACAACATCACTCCTGCATCACTACCAGTAACTACTCCTTCCCCATCCCAAGGACTTGTGAATCAACTGTACTTGTGAAACCAAAACCTACTCCTACTCCTGCTCCCAAGCCTATTCCTGCTCCAAGGACTTCTCTTTGTGTTTCCAGTTGCTCCTATTCCTACTAGCAACCGATTTGCCTCTCTCCAAGTTGAGGACTGTACAACATCCCCAAATCATCCAACTATGTGAATACCCGCAAAACCCCTCCAAGAACTCCAGACCAGTAAACGCAAAGCCTAAACAATTATTTTCCCGCTCATCTACTAGAACTACAATCTCCCACGCCAACCCTACTCCTGTGAAACCAGTGGAGGCAACACCACAATCATATCTTCAACTACTCAGGCATCTAGGGAAAGTACTGATAATTGGAGACTCAATCCAAAGCTTCTTGTGGGTCGTAGAATGACATCTGAATGTTGTGATTGGTCAACCGGTGTATACCAGGCAGTAAAATTGGATTATGGATCAAACTTGTAACCCCTGTCATTGAGGAGAACATTCCAGACTTATTTATTATTCACTGTGCACAATACCTAGCCAAATGTTTTGTGTGATGTCTGAATATACAATTCCCACTTGTATCTACAATCTTGCAAGCTGATCCAACTGTTAAGATTGCTGTATCGTCACTTACTACACAGAGTAACTATTCCCATCGCAATTGGATCAAGGAGTTTAATGCTAGACTGAATGACTTGTGTTATCACTAAAGACTTGATTTTTGTAATAACAACAACTAGAAAGAACTTCATCTTGCATATGATGGTCGTTCACCTATCCAAATCGGGTAGAAACTCTTCTTGCACAGAACTATATTTCATGTTTGTGTAATGTTTTTCAGCAGATTTTCCACAGACAATCATCACAGTGGAGGAAGAGGTAAATGAAACTATTAAAAGTAATTTTTGTCTCATGTAATATTGTACCCTTGACTTCCATATAAATTGTACTAACATTGATATTTCTTAATAACTATTGGGGTGGTGGATCACGTTTTTTAAAATGTCATTATCTGAACTCCCTTTATTGATACTTTTGTTGATTAAAGTCCTCCTTAACAAGGGGTTTAAGGTAGGTCATATTAACATTCGTAGTTTGCAAAATAAAGTGACCATCATCGTGTTTTTCTTACCCAAATGCGGACCTTTATTGTGTGTCAGAATCTTGGCTCACTTATAATATTGATAACACTGAAATTGAAATTGATGGTTATGACATTTGTAGACTAGACAGAAAATGCGCTTATCCTGATGAACGGGGGGTGTTTGCTTTGGTTATAATAAAATAATATTGGTTTATAAAGACATTCTAACTTAAATGTATGTACTGGTGACATTGAAACTCTTTGGATAGAATCAACTTACCACATACTAAGCCTATTGTTGTAGAATGTTTATAGACCACCAACATAAAGTGCGACTTATGTAATAGCACTCTATTCAAATGTCACCTCATTGTATGAGAAGGTAATAATATTGGACTTTACTCTTGCTTACAATGTAAAAAGGACTGACTCTGTAAAATCACTCATCTTTGCTAGACATATAATTTGCACCATTAATTCGGATTATAAACAGGTCACTGAAGTCAGTAAACTATTATTGATCTTGTTTGTTATTACCACTTCCCATGTTGTGTCCTCCTCTGGTGTCCATAGCTTAGGTCTCAGTGACCACTCCTTAGTATTTGTTTTCGTACAAATAATAAAATGAATCAGTGCATAAAACGTAACATCACTCTCTTTTAAGAATTTTTAGTGATAAAGATTTTGTTGATTCTGTGAAAAATATTGACTGGAATGAAAAACTAATTTAGGTGATGTTGACAGTGCATGAAATGCGTGGAAAAATAAGTTTAATGAGTCTGTAGTAAACATGCACCTATTATAGAAAATAAAATACGGTTCTCTTCCTGATTGGATCAATAGCGATACATAACCTATCCAAAATCGGATCATTATTTTTGTAAAGCTCATAAATCTAATTCGCCTGATGATTGGAAATGGCTAAAACGCTAAGAACTAAGGTTAATAACTTATGGTAATAATTTGAAAAAGAATACTGATGTTGATACACAATCAAAATTAAAATCTAAACAGATTGGACTACGATTAAGATTAATTCCCAAATAACCAACGCTTCTGTTAAGACCGTTCAGTGTGGTACTGGTTTTAATAACGTGACCACGTAATGCTAATGAATTTATGAGTCTTTTACTAAAATTGGTATGATTTAGCCAGAAATTTTTAGATCAAGTACTACAGGATGTAATTGTAATATTACTGATGTTGGTGCATTAGTTGCCAACGTATAATAGTGACATTGATTTACATGATAGCAATACAGTGTTTTAGGTAACACGTACTTTGAAATTGAAGGATAACTGCTGATTATGTTTTTTGACCAAATTTGTAATTTCCTAACAACAAATCACTGGACTTGATAAGTTCTGCTGGTGGGGTAATTTACTTAAACTTGCTGCTCCAATAATTTGTCACTCACTTGCTTATATATTAATTTGTCTTTACTTCTCCACACTCCCTTCAGAGTGGAAACTTGCCAAAGTTACCCATATTTTAGATGATTGTCAGCTGATGTGGGTAACTACAGGCCAATATCTTGTTTTAAATAGAATCTCATAAGTAATTGAAAGATCTGTACATGATCAGCTGTATAATTATTTTACTATGTGTAGATTTAAATCCATCTCAGTCTGGTTTTAGACGTAACCATTCAATTAATTCTACTCTTCTTGATGTGTCAAATTATCTTCTCCAAAACATGAATGAGGTAAAGCAACTGCTTGCTATTTTTTCAGATTTAAGTACATTGACACTGTTAATCACAAAATTCTCTTAGTAAGTTGTATGACTATGGTATAAGACTCACACATGAATTGGTTTTCATCGTCTTTAAGTAACCAGGCACAAAGGTTAATTTAAATTCTTCTTTGTCTGATTTAAATTGCATCAGTATAGGCATTCCTCAAGGGTCAATTTTAGGGCCTTTGTTGTTCAATATACTCAACTCATTACCCAATACTGTTATCCTGTAAATGTGTATGTATTCAGATGATACCACACTTTTATGCACTTCATCAGCCCACTTATTCTTCGGCGTGATTTAAACAAAAATATGAGAGATATTGGGAAATGGTTCCGATGAAACCAATCTTACCTCAACATTAAAACAAAAAACTCCATTAATGCATTTTTGGGTCAAATCTATTCCTGAGTCAAATTTGATATATCTCTCTTTCATATGTCAGAGAAGTTATAGATAGGTAATTTCCATTTAAGTATTTGGGTGTTGTTTTTGACCACAATTAAGTTGGAATTACATTAACCTTTTATATCAAATAAGGTTTCCACAGCATGGGCATTATTCGTAGAGTTAACTATTATCTGCCCCAAAGAAGCTTGAATATGCGTTGCCGATGCAACTTGTAAATTCCACACTTTATAGTGTAGTGCTGTTGGTCAAATTTTAATGCTAATTTTATCTAATTCTCTTCAATACTTCATAATGACTTGGCTAGAAAATTGCTTAGTGCTAGATATCAGAACTCCTATTGCTGACCTAATGCATTTCCCTAAATTGTAAACTTGATAAAAGGTGGGAAAAAACATCTTGTTATTCTTGTCTTTACATGTCTCAATGGTTCTGCCCCCTTTTTTGAGTTCCAATTTTTCTTTTGTGAGGCATATGCATAATAAATGCACTCGTAGCCAACGTTCCAAAACCCTTGTTGTCCCTCTTTGGACCAATCTCAAGGTAAGCGGTCCTTCTATTATAGAGGCGCTAAGGCATGGAACAAACTTTGAAACTCGTGCCGCAGAATTATGAAATGCATGAAATTTAACATGTTTAAAAATGCCATCTTTAATTAAATTGTACCTTCATGCTTGTCATTCATTTTACATGTATTTTATTAGAATGCAGCTTTACATTGCAAGTACATTGTATTGTACATGTACATGTATGTGAATTTGCTTGTTCTGTGGTGTAATGTGCAGGTGTGTGTTTGGTATGTGTTTACATTTGTGTGTGGTGTGTCATGTGTGTTGTGTGTGTGTGTGTTTGTGCATGCACGTATGTGCTCATTAAGTCACTCTAAACAAAGCGTTGGTGTAAGCATACGAGTGGGTTGTTAGAGTTGTAATAACCTACACATCTATGCTGTCTGTTTTATAACATAGTTTTATAATATTCCTAATTTGTTTTTATTATTTTTAATGTAACATGTATTGTCAATGTTTGTGCAGGGCCTTCTTGGAGATCATTACTATATACTGAAGAAGTTACCCAGGTAAGAAGATTTAAAAAATAATAAATAATAAAATTAACTCATTTGACACATCCTGTAACTGTCTTTATGCTTAACATCCAAAGAGTAGACAGAATGCCACCATCTACAATCTGATAAGGGATTGCACCCCTTGTGGAGAGCGCCAGGACGTTACGGCACCGGTTTTAGGGAGTAGCACTGTATGTACCACTCATGGTAGAAAAAACCCGGACTTCAACGAACATGTTCTTCAATACGGTCCATGTTTTCCTGGGACTAGACAACATGCTAAACGAACACTGGGTAAAACTGGTCCGTCTGCTTTGGCTGGAGAAGGAGAAGGAGGAGGCTGATTCAATTGACGCAATATCGCACTAAGACCCGAAATGACGAGTTAATGGAAATGTGCGTGTATGAACAGGCTAGCCTGCCGTAGTGTCGGATGAGCTCCAAAGTTCTGAACGTAGAGTCCGCTCACAAAAAGTACTGTTCCATGCGATTTTTTTTTGGGTGGGAGGGGGTAAATATGAGCCTGTAAATGATCATATTAGGAACATTCCTTTGATAAACTTAGCCCATACACTCTCTCCCATGTGCAATACCTGCAAGCAGGTAAAATTATATAAGAAATATGAAACCAGAAGAGAGCATCACAAGATAGCCCACAAGATTTCTTTTTCAGAATAATTTAAAAATGTGAAAAATCGGATTGGTGTATAGAATGTGTTTTCCAACATTTTGTTTTTTGAGCGCCATGTTTTAACACTAAATCATTTGCCCAACTTTTATGTAATTGCCTATTATTATTACGCATATTTTTGTGTAAAAAATCAAATTCGCCATGGCGTTTTTTTATGCTATTAAAAACCAATTGGTGCCTCTATTCAAAACTTGTTTTGCCCCTTAACTGTGCTGGAGCCACTTTTAAAATTTTATATTTCACAATGTAAGTTATTTATGTTCTTCTCATTATGAGCGAATGTATGGAAAAAAAGTCTTTGGGAAAGTGTTTTTTTTTTTTGCAATTTTTTTGACCGCCATTTTAAATCGGTACACCGATTTTCAATTTTCATATTATGTGGTCGTGTTCATGTACCCCATCAACGAGTTTTGGTAAATAAAAATACACGCCAAAGTGGTTTCAGAGGGTCCACCTGAGACCCTCCTACATACACCAATGGGAGTGTGCAAGATTTGTCACTTAAGTTCATGTGTGGTTACATTTCCAGTTATCGCAAAGTTGGTTTCATATCTGATAGGAATAGAAAGATAAATATAAAAATACTTTTTCTGATTTGTTGAATTCTACTAAAGTTTCTCAAGGACGTGTCTGGCGAGCTAAAAAGGTCCCAACGTATTGCGGACACTTTGCAATGATTGCTAACACTTTCTTTCAGACAACAACGCTGTTGCTTAGAAGTTTTTGGTTTTTTTTCGGGTGAATAAAACCTTAGAGAAAGTGCAACAAAGCCCGTTAAGTTAGACGAAGATTTAGGACGCTACAGTTCATGAAATATATGGCCCAATAGGCGCCTCTGATCTGGATTTTCATAGCAAATATTGAACTGAAATAATTAGTACAACATGTTAATGTAATAACCATTACATTAACAGTATGCTCATGCAATTACCACTACATGGACCAAGGCCTATAAATTGTCGAGTGCTCTCTATGTCGGCATGCCATGTTTGTTTTCAGATCATGTTATCAAACGGAGCATAACGTATGTAAGCAAAATATGTCCTCATAAACTGTTTTTCTTGTTGTTGCAAAACAACTTGAAATGCGATCAAGCAAATGCTCATTTCAAGCATGATATGAAATTAAAAAGTTTCCGTTCGCACGAAACGCTACAAATATATTGTTATGCTGTTTAAACTTTCACAAAATCTGGTCAGTAGAAGAGACAACACGATTTCTGAATTCAGGCCTTTCGTTTTGGAATTTACAATTTCAGGTCTTTGTTAAAAAAAAAAAAAAGTTTGAATAATATTATATTTTCTGCTTGTAAGCATAATAGACGTTATCAGTGACCTAATCAACTACTGCATATTGTCAGGGATATGAGGCTGCCTGGGGATGGTTGGTTGCATCATATTTAAGGACAGGGCACAAAGAGTTAATGTAAATTCATCTTTGTCTGACTTAAAATGCATCAATATAGGCATTCCACAAGGTTCAATTTTAGGGCCTTGTTGTTATAAATACGTCAACTCCTTAAATGTGTAATGTATGCAAATGATACCACGCTTTTATGCCCTTCATCAGACCCACCTTAACGTCAGCATGATTTAAACAAAAATATGTAGTGATATTGGGAAATGGTTTCGTGAAAACAATCTTAACTACTGCAATATTAGAAAAAATAAATTGTATGATTTTTTAGTCTATCTATTCTGAGCAAATTTGATGATATCTCTCTTTCATATGCAGATAATGTTATAGATAAGATCAATTCATTTAAGTATTGGGTGTTGTTTCCACCAATAATTAAGTTGGAATGATCATGTAACGTTTATAACTGAAATAAGGTTTCCAAAAGCATTGGCATTATTCGTAGAGTTAAGTATTATCTGCCCCAAAAAAGCTTTACTATTTCTTGAAAGTTTACGAGATACACATCTTGTTGCCTAAATTAAAATTATCGGACTTTGGCAAAATACTGATCGCAAAAACATGCCGAGATACTTTTTTGTGCCCACTATATGAATCACTACCAGCAAAACCACGTTTTAATTTTATAAATAAAAAGTACCAAACAAAATCGCTAGATTGCAACAATTAATCGTACTAATCATATGAAATGTGGTATGGTTGTGGTGATAAATCGTTTCACTGTACTTTATCCATGCCATGTGGCTTTAAACTTTCCCTGACTCAAAACAAACCCCCCCCCCCACCCCCCCCCCCCACGTGTAAAATAGCATTAATGTCGTAGTCTCATGGGTATTCCGGGAGAAAAGTCGTACCTGGCACTTAAAAATCTGCATGAAGCTATTATAAAAAGCAACAGGGTTACAATTTGTCCGTTGGGTGTTATTAGCAGGAGTAAGAGTAAACATACAAGTATTGTGTTACTTACATGACGTGATAACACCAATGGATAATATTCAATAGTTCTTGAAATACACAAAAAAATACATACAATGCGAATCACGATTTTAAGAGATTATTGGTGATTGGTTAGTGTCATAGTTAACATTTAATGTAGAGAAAAATGACTACCTATCCCCTTGCATAACACATCTCTTTCATGCTTGTTTTTATCTTTTTTCATGTTTTTTTTAATTACTAAAACACTGGGATCTATTTTGCATTTATGAAGTTTTGATTTCTAAAGTCAAATGCACACACGAGGTTCTTACCGCCCAGCGGCGATAAGCGTGTGAGAGGTAATACTGGTCCTGCTAATGCGCTAGCCGTTGGAAATGTCTTTTCGTATGACGGTGAGGTTCCGGAAGGCGACAAGCTGCCACTAGCATAATATCTATTGACAGCTTGTCGTAGCTAGGCTCACATCGCGATATATTCGCTTTTAGAATGGCGCACAACACTAATCGCTCCAAGTTTTGTGTATGGTGGGGTGGCCCGTAAAAACAAGGACGACTGTAAGCAAATTGGCGTGGTATGGTACGAAGATATCGTTGATGTTAAATGTTAATACTAAAATGATTAATCGTCGATCACATAACATATTTGGAATATCGTGAATAAGAAAATTGAAACTGCATAAATTAGACCTTCGGAAGTATCCATGGTGGCGCTGTTTCACGCGTACTCTCATCTCAAAACTATCCTGTAATCTGTATCAAATACCAAGAATTATAAAATTTCTATCATTATTTGATATAGAAATCATTTTCAAAAAACCTCGAATATTTCCACGTGGGGTCAAACAACAAGCTTAAATTAAGCCATTTTAAACTTGTATTTCACTGGGAGGATTATTTGGTGTGCGCCCCTTATTTATTCTGTAAAGCTCATTAGGATTAAAATCAATCTTCTCAGCAAACCCCTTGCGCTTATGTACGGATATGAGTTAGCTCTACTGATTTATAATGTTGGAAACTACCTGTAACTTCTTTTCATAAATGTATTTCAATGTTGGGTAGAGATAAAAGAGAACTTTCCTCTAAGTCAATGCTTCAACTTGCGTGCAATACGTAAATGTATCGAAACACCTCACTATCATATTTACACACATCTGTGCGTCACCCCTATTGTTTTTTTATTCGCTCCATTATTTTGCACGAATGGAGCGAAAGCAACAATAACACGCCATTCGTAACTCAGAAAGCGATGCTTTCGACGGGTTTACGAATGGTAGTTATTATTGGATAGTCATTCGCTCATTCGCCGCAAAACAATGCCAGGAAAAAACAATACAAAGAGGGTAGTACAATATGGGCAACAATTAGAAATAGATTGCGTTTGATAAAAATCACATGAAAATAACGATGTTATACCCATACAACGAGTAATTTTTGGTCCGTCCTTTTAGTTTGTGATGTTGTGTTTATTTTTAGTTGTAAGTTATGAATCTCAAAGAATGTAATTTTTATTATTTGTATGACTCTTGAGTAGTTTCAATACATTTTTCAACTAGATAAATCTTGTGTTGAATTTTTTGAAATTTGACTTGTTTGATCTCTATATATTCATGGCATGTGATCTACTTTATTTTCATTTTTCCTTCAACTTTGGTTATCGTGTAATGAGGCCTAAAATTATTTTTGTCATATTGTTTTTTTATTGTCAAAAATTAAAAAACATTTTTATTTTTTGTTTACTTTCATACACTTTACTCTCTTCCGATCTATTGAACACTGTTTCCCTGTTTATTTGATCGAAGCTTAAATCATTGATATAGTATTGTTCTACTGTAACATTTGTGGAAAGTTATGCCTGAATTTCAGTTTGCTTTATAGGAAATTAGCGACGTAAAAATTTCATTTTTTTTTCATTTTAAAAAGAGGGACATTTCTAGGAGCAGCGCCCCATTTTTCGAACCTGAGTTTTTGCAATTATTTTAAATGCCTGTCAACATATTCATCACACATGAATGTGAATAATTAAGTTGAAAATCTTAGGTATAGATGATTAAATTAGATGCTTCGTGCACGACAGAAAAATCAAAGAATGATTTTACTATAGAGCAATTAAGGTGCAACGAGAGATTTCACAAAGGCGTTCCTTTAAAAAAATCGACAGTACTGATTTGGCCCTGATGTAAGCTTTCCATCAAAATATCCCCATCTTTAAAAGGATTAAGCTGAGGAAATGTTTACTTTGGTACAAAAAATTGTGAAATTTCTAATTCGTTAGGGCAAATAGAAAATTCAGCCTTGTTTTACATTGAAATATAATCAAATCAAAATCCTTCTTTTTTTTCTCTCTTTTACGGCATTTCTGTAGCGAAATCAAGTAAGATAATCTATTGAGATCTATCTATATGAAATTACTATTATGACGCTAATATTTGGGTGCCCCAAAATCTCTCGTTGACCCTTTAAGTCAATAAGGCTATGCGCTACACAGTGTTTCAGTTGTACATGTAACATTTTTGTTTTAAATTTTGGTTTAGGGTTAGAGTGTTCGTGAGTGATATGTATAAATAAAAAAAATGTCTCCTGTAAAATGTAAAGGGGTATGTATGAAAATATTTCCCGCGACATTTTAGTCGGCCACGATGTAATAAAATTGAAAAACTTTCCTTAAAAAAAACGAATGTGATAAAATGAGGATTTGAAAACCTGTATGCGAGCGTAAAGCCAGACATATTTTGGCCTAATAGGAAAACAACGCAGACACGCACCTTCACCACTTATACCAGTTCATTAATCCTTGGCAATCCAGCAGAGAAAAATACACAATTACCGATGAAATCTTGTCCCCATATAGAGCCATTAGTAGATCAGTAATTCCCAATTATGATTCTGCCCATCGGCATTACTGGATATCTGGGTTATGGATCAAGTATGGTACAGAACCACATCCCAGTTTACTGAGTAACAGCTGTTTAGGGAATACTCTACAAGACCAGATCCTCTCCTTCGGTAACTCATAACTCACATCAGATTCTGATTTTGGATTCATATCCATGCACATTCAGGTTTATTTCCATTTTGCACAACGAAATCATGTCATAATACAAATAAAATATATACAGGCATCCTCCAAGTTGACAAGTCATTTAGATTGTAATTCCAAGATTACGGGTTCATATTCCCTTTTGTATGCTAGGTTTACAACATTTGCCGGTATTTCCAGCATAGCAGTAATATCCATAATATTCAACAGCGGTAATGAAGTCAATGACGCGTAATCAAAATAAATGTAATCCACTCTGTAGCCAAACTTGAAAATCACATCAATCGCACCTATACCAATGGAATCCAGTACAAAATGCTGATGCGGGGACTTGAAAAATGCGATCCATATTGAACATAATCGTCATATGATACAAAACACAGAATGTTTTGTCCACAGATTGCGTTGTAAAGACTCTTAATTCACCACCATCCTACCAACATTTGAATACATATCGGCTTTAAATCGGTAAGTGATTATCTTGTGAAGGAGTAACTACTTCAAAAACACTCCATTCGTGCAAATAAATGGAGCGAAAAGCAATAGGGTGACGTCCCAGATGTTTGTTAAGTCGGATATTACACTCGTAACTTTCCATTCGTGGCTGAGAATTGCTTCGGGGCTACGCCCAGCCAATTCTCAGCCACGAATGGAAAGTTACTCGTTAATATCCTTTACGTAATGCTAATTTGTGAAGCCTTGAAAACGATCATAAAATGGAACGTTTGACTAAATAATGGATATTAATCAATATTGCTGTATTAACGGGTGTGTATAGCGGCGCGACACAAAAACATCTCACCCGTCGTGCGAACATTACGTTTAAGGCTAACAAAATTATTGGATTTACTTGACAGTGGTACGATCTTTATTTCGCCATTTTCTGACATTCATATAGAGATGGGCCCGTCGCTAAAGATTTTGCAGAAAGAATTCGCTAGAGTTAACTCTTTGTATAAAAAAGATGGGAAAAATGGAATTTTATCCCTTGACCTATTCCCAAAGATCGATCATTTTAGAACGTATCATATAGAGAATAAACTTTATGTTTTATTTCCCCCACAGAAGTGTACAGTAGTATTTCACAATCCAATCTACAAACAAATCCATTAAAGATTCTGTGTGGCCGTTTTGGCTCATACATATAGGTATATTTACATGGGAATATTGGTTGGGCGCCATCGTCTGCATAATGTTTACATTCAGGACTCCCTCTGGGTGATTTCATAATATGCAAAATATTACATCAGAATTGTCTTTGGCAGGACACGTAGATTTCTAAAATAATGACTTTTAAAGCATTTGTTTTACTCAATTTTATTACACTACGCATGCGTCAGAGCAGTTGAATTGTATTGATTGTTTTATATCATTAGCTATATACTTAAACTTTAAGAAAAAACAACCCAGGGCGTTCCAGATTTAAATAAATGTCGCGTTATTTATATAATAGGCCCTATACTTTTTACATGTAGCATCGTCATATTCCTCACATCGTTACTATACAGCGTTTCGTTTTATGCTACTGCCCTACAGCTCGTTAATTTTTTACTTAGGTTTTGGTCATTTTAGTGAATGCATTAACTTTCTCACCTCTAATCATTACTCTGTTTAGAGACATAGTACACAGCTGGGGGAAATTGTTCGTAAAACAGAAGGACGACCGTAAGAAGTTATTCAAATATGATACCTTAAAAATACGCCGTTATTTTTCGTAAAATAATTTAGAAAATCATTTCAATCCAATAACAGACCTGTTAATACAGCCTTTCTCAAAACATAGACAATCCAAACCATTTTTTTAATCTTAAAGTAATCTGTAAATCCTCATAAATAAGTAAGTCGTTTTGTGCAGCACATTAAAACAAATCAGCTTTCAGTAATTTTTGTTTGTTACTTTATTGCTATTTCAACAGGAGAAGATAGTCCCTTTTCTGCGAACACAAAATCAAGTCGTGCCACTTCATGTTGAGTGAAACGTGAAAGAATTAGCTAAATATAAGTTATTCATATTTGAACAGATTATAAATTCTTTAAAAGGGATTACTTCATAAGAAATTTAAAAGATGCAAACAGTTACTGAATGGTGGAACTTATCTTCAGTAAGTTCGCCTTAGATAAGTTATACATTAGCTAACCTCGACATACTGTTTTTTGTTAGAAAGAATCATGACCCCACAGCAACCAGGATATAGAGAAGTTTGTAATGGTTTTGAGTTACCCTCAGAAACCAACGTCCTACCGACACTTTGATACTTTGCTTCCAAATTGAAATTTTTATTGACTTCAACAATTAGTTAATGAACGAAGATTCTGGCATGATTTTAACATTATACCAATTTTTGTAATATTCAAAGCTCCCTTTCATTGACGAGCACTAAATATTTGTTATTATTTATAAAAAGAAAATATTTATCATTGAACGTATTATGTTGACTATCTAAGCTTATGTCGAGAAAACTACACTTCCTTTGTGTACTTTAATCTGTGCTTTGTTTTCTTTTTGCCAAGCTGCAATCTTTTGTGACCTTCAAGACAGCATGACACAGTACTCGAAACAACTCCGCCCATGTATACGAGTGGCACAAAAGCGATTATGGTGTAACGCACTAAATTGATTATATCTCTGATTTGACAAAAGCAAATAAGATGAAACATTCCCGTTCTTTGTTCTATAATATAACCCTACCCCCCCCCCCACATTTTGTATTTTGCACCATGTCCAAGCTACCGATTGTATTCTGAATGTACCCAAATTTGACCATGCAATTCAATAGTATCCTCAATCATCACTCCTCAACCACTGTAGAATGACGTAATATTGATCCATCCAAATCCCAACTGTAGTTATTAAATTAGTGACGGTCTAAATGACTTGCTTAAATCTAAGAACATTCACCTGTCATTATATCATCACAATGTTCGCAGCTTAAAATAAACCAATCCAAACGAGTCACTAATTATTCGTTCCTACCATAAACTCATAATTTAACATCTGGGTTTACAGACTTGGTTTAACTATGATTATGAATTTAACTTATAGTAGATTCAAAACCCATCGTGGGCACCAGAGGAAAAGTTTGGGAAAGCGCGAGTAGTTGGGATCAGGAGGCATAAAAAGAAAACATGGGGCTCATTCGCCTGTTCATGAACAAACTAAGCTAAGATAATCTGGCCTTCATTTGACTTAATTTTCACCAGAGAGCCAGCAAAGACTTTGTGTTCCTGGTACCATACCAGGGCGATCAAAGGTCAGTAACATTTAACTCACTGTTACATTGAATATCACCTGAAGCAAATAAGATAAGTCAGAATGTTTGTAGAAAATGCGCTTACGTGGACTTGAATGCTCAGCATAAAATTGATTTTTCTGTGGTATCGTTCCTGTTCCAATAGATTGGCGTGAATTTTAATTTACACCCACTCAAATGCCCCTACATTCAATATGGCCATACCTTCGGAAAAGTACTAGAGGTGGAAAGATGGGTGAATTACTTAGTTTACTTCGATGGTTACTCAGTTATAAATTCCATACCGGCATGACCGAAGAGGAGGCTGTGCCTCCCTTTTACATTCACCCAACATTGACTTGAAACTATAGGGGGGGGGGGTGGGGGGGGCGGACAAATAGTAATTGCCTGATGCGACTCTTTTTATCGAAATTATGACATCAACAAATCCAGCAGTAAAAAAAAACTATCGTTGGCATCATCTATCGCCCAGAAAACAGGTAACCTGACGAGTTTTATCTGAGCTTTCACGCGTATTCATACAGTTAACAATGAGTCCAAATCTTGCCTATATCATGTGCGATTATAACATCGATCTTCTGGATTTTGACTCCGATCCTAAAGTTAATGACATTGTTAATCTTATTTTTTTCAAATGGTTTTTTCCCTACCATTGATAGGCCTACACGAATAACAGAAACAACTGCCACGATCATTGATAACATCATAACAAAGATATTTTAGCCAATGGAAACGCGGGCGTCCAGTTTGTTCTATTAAATGCACAAATTTGACTAGGAGGATTATTTTAACAACAAAATCGCTGACTTAACAGTCACGCCAACTTAAGCCAAGCAAAATCAAGGGTGAAAGAATGGACTATTCATCACTACGGGGCAGAAGTGTTTGACGATGACAAGTCCTGAAACAGCTTTTTTAATACTTTCCAAGACAAGTTATCAAATATATATAATATCACTGTCCTGTTAAATCAACTAAAATTATCAAAGTTATTCCCATTTAAAGAATTATTTAAAACAACAAAATAATAAGAATACAAAAAATAAAAAAAATAAATGATTAGAAAATACCGCTCCCAAAACCAAATACGATCAATAAAGTTAAATACAACAAAAATATCGCAATTACTCTAAAATCATCTTCGCGCATGGCTAACGTAATCATATCACAATAGAGCTTGATGCCAACCGGAAAACAATATGAAAAAAAAACATGGGCAAACTCTAAAAATCTACTTGGCAGAAACAAATCCCCCAAACCACCTTCATACTTTACGACTCTAATTGCTCTGAAGTTAAAGGCCCAGTAGAAATCCTAACAAATTCAATGATTTTTTACCAACATAGGCCCATCACTTGCTGCTAAATACCCCCTCCTGACTACGTTAATCCTAGCAAATGCAGTTCATCTCGATTTCCCCATAGGATATTTCTATCGCCTACAACTAAGGAAGAATTGTTGGATATTACTCACAAATGAAACCTATAAAGCTGTGGCGTCGATGGTCTTTAGCTCAAACCATAGTAAAAAGATTTACCAAAAAACCATTATGGAGCCATTATGATATATTTCAATCTTTCCATATCCACCGTTATTGTCCCATCTAAATTAAAAGTTGCTAGAGTGATTCCGATCTTTAAATCGGTTGAGTAAGCATTTTATTTCATATCAACTTACCGGCCCAATATCCATCCTTCCAGCGTTATCCAAGCAATTCTTGAAAAAGTAATGTATAACAGAATCATGCATTTATGCATAAAAATAAAATCCTCAATCAGGCCGTTTGCTTTAGGACCTAAAACACTCCACCTTCAGCAATTAATAAAATTAATTACTTGCCCTGGACCAAAAAACTCTGCACTGCCGGGAGTCTTTCTAGATCTCAGCAACGCCTTCGATACTCTTGATCACAAAATTCTCATAAAAAACTAAAAAAAATTATGGTATAAAGGTAATGCCAATACTTGGATGAAATACTGGATAACGTAAACAATTGTTGATTATAACCAACTCCACTCGTCCACTTCTTCGATCAGTTGCGGAGTACCTCCCAAGGCTCAATTCTAGGACCCTTTTATTTCTGACTTTATATTAATAACCTCCCTCAGGCTCTCCTAATCTGCAATTTATTATGTCGCAGATGACACTAATATTTTGTATTCTAACAAAGAACATAAATTCAATTTTACGGAATCAACCTTAACAAAGAATTAACCCATATATCTATGTTAAAATAATAACTTTCTCTACAACATTAAAAAAAATAATTTATGGTATTAAAAAACAAACCAACCCTTACCACAAATGATATTAACATTATTTATCGACAAAACCACTGAACAAGTAAGAAAAACTAAATTTTTAGGCGTTTTAATTGGGATGAGAGATGTCTTGGAAATCACACACATACACAAAAGAAAAAAACTAAAATAATTTTCTAAATACAACGGTATCATTCAATTTTTTTCAAATTTCAAATTAGTTTTTATTAGCATTATCATTCGCCACTAATACATAATGATACAATTATTTACAGTTATTATTGGAATTACATATCGACAATTTAAGAGGGGAAAAAATAATATACAGACTGTGAAATGCCTTGATATCAAATGCTAGCTTGATTGTAAGTCTGATGGAACTTGAGCATGACCCCACCTAAAGTATACAAGGATTATGATTAATAATTTTTTCTACTGGACAGACATGACGAGACAATACAGAAAGGGGAATCATCAGAAAAGTTAAAACCTTTCTGCCCCTTGATTCATTGACCACCTTATATAATACGCTCGTCTTTCACTACATCCAACTTACTGTGCAAGTTATCTTGGCAGATAAAAACAATTCTACATATCATTTATGGTTTAATGCAAAAAAGGATCAACTGTCTTGTAATATTCACTTTGGTTAGGCCCCATACAGGGGACCTCTTTTTCTCCTCCATTGAATACGCTCAAAAAAATTGATGACATGTGACGTCTGCCAGAATGCCAGTTTTGTATAAAAACACCATCATGATCTACTACTCCAAATATCTTAGATGGATCATTTTTTCTGGACAGACAAGAGTTCTATCCCTATGACACGCGATCAGTAAGGACTGTACGTTAGAACAGACCAAATTACCAGACTTGCTGAAAACTCCATTAGGATCCAAGGTGCCTTTTTTGGAATTCGTGGAATGGACCGTCTTAAACAGTCGTCCATTCTTAGCTATTGTTAAAAGCTATCTCAAAAAAAAAAGCTAAGTGATTTTTTATTCTGCAACTGATTGTCTTATTGATTGGGTATATACTTATACGTATCATTATATATTTAAACCGTTGGTTTTTTTTTTCTTATTTTTTTTCAATCTATTAATTGTAATTTGGTCAGCACATTATTTTCCCCGTGTGCTCGTAATTATCATGTATGTTTATGCTTATCAAATTAAGTTTCATACTCATGGTGTTAATATGTAACTTATTGCATGGGGTGCCACTAATTAAACGCCACCTGCGTTTTTAAGTGCATCCCCACCATCTCTTGCATATTGTATATTATTCTAAATCATTTTTTTTGTGTTTTATTAAAGATGTGAATATTTTATATTTGTTACACTTGTATATTTACTGTACAGTGAAATGAGATGGAAATAAACATGAAACATGAATAGTGCACAAGTAAAGAAGACTATTTTAACAACTTCTAGTAAACCCATTTTTTTATGATTGTATACTTTAGAAAGGATGGTACCGGGGTAACTACCAATCACTCGCATCGCTGTTTCTGGAAGGCCCTTTGCGGATGCGCATATGCTCGATATCTGCCACAAACAGACCTTAGTTGAGTGGGTTTGGTATGTCAATAAAACAGTCCCTAGGATTTTGTGTGCTAAAATGGATTTTCTAGCTTTTTAGATTTAATAGGCACCATTTAATATAGGGTCAGAAAAACGATGGAATTCAATTGTTCAGACTGCTGCCCTTTTTTTCAAGTATATTATCATACAGAAGAAATTTGAAATCGAGTCATGGTGTTTTAAGGTACACTAACATGTTTTCGTCCCATAGTCTTTAATGTCATCGTGGGACAAACACGTACTGTCTCATAGGATCCACAAAATTTACTAGTTTACACGTGTGACATTTGGTTATATAATTAAACGGCAAAATGTATCAAGGCTCTACCTTGTCTGTGGAGGTCCCAAGACTTTCCCTGGATTTTTGCAATTTTTGCTATCACCAAAATCAGGTAAATGCATTTGTCTGCTCAGTATGGCAACAGGAATCATTCCATCACCACTTGCAACAAATCTGAGCATTTCACACCTAGGATGGACCTTGGACTTAATGTGAAGCAAAGACAAATTGAAAGCGGGGGGGTACGTTTGTAATCTCACAAGAATTTGTGGAAGACCCCAAACAACTGAGTGCAAATCAAGTGCAATTATAAAAGTTTAATAGAAAGAGCTAGTCAACCGTATTACTTTCTTTTATTTTAAACTTTGTTAACCCAAACAACAGTGCTACAAGTCTAACCAAATGTCCTCTGTACGTTTCAAGACTTGGACAGTACTCAGATAATGCACCCATGCAACACATAAAAATTACGTCGTTTAGATGCTTCATCACATAACTCAGTAGACACGGTGTTTGACATGCTAGTTCACCTGGTGGTATCTTGAAAACTTAATATTGGATTTATTTGAAATGATTACAATCAACTAAATACCCTTTCTAGCTAAGAGGAACTTACGATGATGTGACACAAACACGGGAGAGTATACCTGACGCACAATTCCACCTTGCACCTTTAAAATATTTAAAAATTCAAATGGAAGACAGCAGCACTGGCTTTTAGATTCTAGCACTGAATATGTGCCTAAGCAAAAAACTCAGCAGTAAACATGTAAGGTGCAGGCAATGTCAATGTCCTCAGAGGAGATAGAGAGAGAGAGAGAGAGAGAGAGAGAGAGAGAGAAATAAGATAAAAGCTATAAATGTATGCCTTATTCTGAAAGCATCACCAGTGCAAACCCTGAACTTCTTTCAAAGTACGAGGAGAAAGCTTTTCACACGAATGCATTTATTCACTCCTTTCCATTCGCATTCTCTTTGAATGATCAATTAGCATGGCGCTAACAGCCACCTACATGGATGGCTGAAGCCACTTTCCTCGTTGCCTATAATGAGGGCGGGTGTAATAAATATCATTATGTTATTTTATATAATAGCAGACCATTATCGCCTCTTGAGTCAATCTTGCACGCGAGGTCGACCAACCCATACTACATTTGAAATTGATGGATCGAATACGTGCGCTATCAGAGGAAAATCATTCGGAAAAGGTGTACACCATAGCTGTAGCATTTCTGTTTTTGAGTGGCCTCGCGCGTTATTTGTACAAGAAAATAAAATAATGGCGTGACCTCAAAATAATTGCAACAGAAACAATTACGGTGTTGTTATACGAAGAAATGATGGAAGAATAACATACCAAAACTAGGGCTAAATGTGCTTTTGAAGAAGCACTAATGTCAGCATGCAATGTTTCTATGACCTTTGACCACACCTAGTGAACCTGGTTAATTTGAACAGATGGTTATTTTGAGTAAGTAAGGCAGAATATGTAATTTATAGATTTTCAAAGAATGCCCCTTTAATCTGTGTATGTTGAATTTGATAATCTGTGTACACCCCATATAGGACTTGTGTCAGTGGTTAATGGTGGTTTTTCTGACCAACATTGGTGATCATAGCACTAGATTTGAGACAGAAGGAATTTCTGAATTTTCAAAGAGACCCTTTACCAGCCACATGTCTTTCCACCCCAATCTGTGTACACTCTATATGGTCCTTGAGTCAGATGTTCTTCTAATTTAAGTGATCATAGCATTTAATGTGAGACCAAAGCAGCAGTGTATATATTTGATGGAGAATACCCCTTTAATCGGCCTACATGACCTTTGACACCATGTGTTGACACCCTTATGTAGCTTGGGTGAGTGGTTCTTCAGACCAAACTTTGGTGATCATAGCAATTAATTGAGACAGAAAATGGAATTTATAGTTTTCAAAGAATGCCCTGTAATCGGCCTACACTGTCTGTCACCAATAATCTGTGTACACCCATATGGGCTTGAGTTAATGGTTTTTTGGCTGACATTTGTGTTATAGCAATTGTTTTGTGTTAGAGCAGGAAATTCATAGATTTCAAAGACTGCCCTTTAATTGGCCTACATTGCCTTCAACCCAAATTGTGTCACCCTATATGGGTCTTGGGTACGGTTCTTCTGACTGAAATTCGTGACCATAGCAATTGATTTATGGCAAGAGAAAGAAGGCATTTATAGATCTTCAAAGAATGCCCATTTATCGGACACCATGAACTTTGTCCAATCTGTGCTACACATATCTGACGCTTGGTCCCAGTGGTTCTTGCAGAACAAGTTGGTTGAAATGCGGCCCCAAGCGTTTGGTTAGAAGAGAAAGCATTTAGGGGAGAGTTTGGAAAGAAAGAAGGAAAGAAAGAAAGAACGCCTAGGAGAACATATGTCAGCTGTGTACGCCCCGCTGACAAAGTATAGAGCGGAGAACATGCAAGGTGGCAAGGTTGTACAGGGAAATATAAACTATATATAGCCGTGGTCAAAGACCACGAAACCAGCCTAATAGCTTCAAACCCAAGCCTAAAAACTAACCCCAGCTTGAACCTAGCCCCAGCTTCGAAACTTAGCTAGCTTTGAAACCAACAATCTAGATCTGGAGAGATATGAGCACAGTCGAGGTAATGATCCTTGCCCCTAAACGACCTTCGATCTCGAAAATATTCAAAACATATTGGATGGCCATAAGGATCATTTAAATTCTGTCCCTGCAGTGCATTTGAAAAATTGAACCTTGACCTCTTAATGGACGTTTGTTTCAAATATTTTCAACATGATTAGGAATGTCTATAAGATCATTTCAGTTAAAGATCAGCTCAATCGGAAATTTTGAAAAAAAATGACCTTTGACCTCTTAAGACCTGTGAAATAAAAGTATTTCAATATGTGAGGATGTCATTCAAAGATCATTTCAGTTAACTTTAGTCAATTGAGCCATTTGAAAAATTTGATCTTTGACTCTGACGACATTTGCGTCTCCAAATATTTCAAAAGATGTTTAGAATGTCATAAAGATCAGTCAGTTAAATTTCAGCTCATCGGAGCATTTTTGGAAAATTGACCTTCGACCTCCTAATAACCTTTGATCTCGAAAATATATTTATGTCACTGTTTAGGATGTGTCATACGGATCATTCGGTTAATTCAGCTCATCGGGGAGGATTTGAAAAAAAAATTGACCTTGACCGTCTTTAAGACCTTGATCTCGAAAATATTTCAACATGTTTAGGGTGTCATAAGAATCATTTCAGCCCACAATTTCAGCTCAATCGGAGCATTTGTAAGTTTGACCTGGACCTTGAATGACCTCCATTGACTTGTATGGAATTTATAACATGCACCAGTACAAGTAGCACCAATTACCAATCAGAAGACCTATGTCCGTATTTGTCTTTTTCATTTTTCTCATTTTTATTTTTTTTTACAATTGATAAGAGTGGTATCTATTCTACCATCTACGCTAAAAATCACTTAATACATTCTTTTTGTTTTTTTTGGCATTTTCTTTTCTTGACTAAGGTGAAAAACATAGAACCGCCATACATAAGCCATCTAAATTGCAACCTTCCCCGGAAATGTAACCGCACCTGAAGTACGATTTTTTTTTTTGGCATTCATCAATCTGAGTAAAAAATATTTTTTTTTGTTTTTTGACGTGATTTGCCGGACTCGCCAGACAATAATACTTTAATGCGGTTTCAAACAACCCAAGGGTGACTTGACCGGAAGGAATTGAAAGGGAGCGCTGCAAGTAAAATATAAATCCCCTACACTAAAGTACAGGGACGATATTATAGGTGACGCGGAGTTGTGACTTTAATACCCGTCCGTGTAAAACCACTTCAGCTAATATCTCCTATATCGATAGTTAATCCTCATGTAAGTAGATTTAACCTTTTCTTCGAAATGAATGTAGGCTTTACCAGCTAAAGAAATTATGGCTCTTGCAGACCCAAGGTTAGGGGCATTCATACTGGCGTATAAGAAAGGCGAGCGAGCTAGGCGACGAAGCGAGCGAAAACCGAACCACCTTACCCGATTTTGCCAAAATGCCCCCTATCTCTGCCCATGGTTGAGCCTTGAAAACCACCATATGAAGCATGATGCAGGGGTCCTTATGACCCCTTTTGTTGGTGGTGTTTATAGCTCTTGATTTTGCGGGAGCAAGAATGGTTTTCTCTAGATTTTGGCAACCAAAAAATTAATATTTCTCTTCAAATTCACTTGAATCCAAATCTGTGACACCCTATTTGAGGGCTCGGTCAGTGGTCCTCTGGACTGAATGGCTTAAATTTGTGCCCAATCGTTTTTTTTTTGTGGCACTAGAAGCATTTTTTTTAAGCTTTCAGCGACGGACTTGTTGGCCAGAAGAAGAGAAGAAACAGACCAAATACAATAACCAGCGGTGCTACGCACATACGGCTGTTAAGAAGGTAACTTGTACTGAAAGCTATACCAACGTTTTGGCCATGTCCTAAGAATTAGTAAACGGTATAGGTTGCCCTATTTCCTATGGTATAGTTTAAATGGTCCCAAATTCCTTCATACATGTATAGTCCCAAGGGACGACCAGGAAATATAACACTTGCACTCATTTCTGTGTACCATTTTGGTCATGTAATTAGAGGTCCAAATGTAACAATGATCTAAATATCCTATGGGGTCATTAATGCTTACCACTTAATTTACATACTTAACATGACAAACTGCAGGGTCATTTTATGTTATATGACCAGACAAACAGATTAGATAAAGGTGTGTCAAAATCGGGGCACTGAAACGATTACCCCAGGAGAGCCTATAGTCCTGAAAATAATCACCGTAGATATGGCAAAAGTATAAACTTTTTAATCCTCATGAGGCAGGATGAATAGTTTGTGTAGGTTTCAAAACAATTATCTTCTTTCTTTTATTTTTGACCCCTGTACAAATTACCCCTATTTTTAACATGTTCCCGTTGTTGATTTTTCTAGACTTTTATGACGCATTATTCTGATCATGACACTTTATAAGTATGATAACACAAGATTACTTCTTTGAATTTTTAGGCCAAAACAATTTTCCTGTACTACTTATTAGGCGCCGGACTGTTTAAAAAAGCTGCGTAATTTGGAAACGGTCCTGAGCATCAAGTCGGTGCCATAATTGTTCAGGATGTCGGCAACGCACACGCCGCAATATCTGCATAAAAAATTGGGGGCGGAGACTATGGTAACCTCATACGCAATTAATCGATGGGAGGCCAACCTACTCAAACAAGCCAATCGGCATTCACTTCCGTGTTGACTCACGTCACGCTTCGGCGCACGGTAAATACCTCTGTACAATCTGGCAGAGAGTTAGTGCAACATTAAAGGAAGCGAATCGAGCCGAAATTCGTTGGAAGTGCGAGCGGCGAGGTAATACCCAGTAAGGAGCGGAACCTGTCTCTTATATCTCAACATGGCGTATCCAAACAGACCTAGAAGCGATTCGGAACACGATTTTAGTGAGGAAAGTTGTCTTTCATGGCAAAATAATGTGGTAAAGTCTCTATTTCTTGTGAGTTGCACGCGTTTTTTTAAACACACTGTCGTTGAGGTCTGTTTCGTTAAATATTTGTAATATAGGTTTTCTAGAGTAGGTGGCAGCTTTAAACTACATATAAGTATGGAAAAAAGATTTCTGGCAGGGAGAGTACCTTTATTTAATTAGGCAAAAGAAAAATGGAATTCCCCTAGTGCTATAATGAGACGATGCATGAAGCAATTTGTTTACACATCAGAGACATTTCTAGAAAAGCTAGGTACTAAAATAGCTTGGGATTTTCCAAGTATTGTGCAAGTTAACGATTGCATCATAAAATAATGTCATTAGTATGAGGTCCAATTGGACAGTGTTAAGTGATTTTTGTGCATGATATTGCTGTAATAGCCTATTTTTATTAACCCTTTCAGCCCATGTTATCAGCTGTTCCGGTGCTTATGAACAAACGTTCTGCGCTCTCGCACAATAACATGTATAACGAGAAGTTTTGCTGAGAATTCAAATCGGACGACCACACCCTATAATAAATATAAAACTGAAATAGTTCGAAAGTTTCCTTTAACTGAAAACCATTCAATTCATCGCATTAAATTTTATTTTATGAAACTAAAAGGTGTCCACAGCAAACCGTGTCAAAGAGTATTCTAATACATATACTGAGACGACTAAGTCACTCTATAAATCACCTGAAGCTGTGTAATTTTTTTTTTGGTCGATTTTCTTAATCATGTGGGAATAATACACACGAATAGTTAATCTGAATTTCAATACATAATGCACAGCTTCAAAGAACAATTATATCAATGATGAACTGAGCTTTGTTATCGTGCACACAAGAGTATCACTGAGTCTATCAAATAATGTGAAACACGAAATCGGCACATTAATAGCATTTTTTATCTGTCGAGTCCTTCAAAAGACAGACGGGAATTGTCTTGCCTTGGTGAATTAGTTCCATGAGTGACTTAAAGCGGCACTTGCACATTTTCACAAAATATGAAATTTCTTCAATTGCTCTCATGTGATAGTCTAGCCATTGGAAGAATAGAGATTTTGCACATAAAAATAACATACTCAAAAGCAGATAGGGACGTTAAATAGAGGTTAAAGCCATCTAGTAATTTGTCAGTTGTCCATAACTTTAATCAACAAATGTGTATATTACATGAATATCACAGACTCGTACTAATTGATATTAAAACCAGAGAGGTCACAGATCGGTCAAACAGGGTGCATACCGTGTGAAACATGCATACGGCGTGTGTTTTCTTGTTCTAAATGCCATTTCCGTCGTCTACTGAATTAATGTCGCCGGCGACATTAATTCTAAAATCGTTTTGTTTACCCATAAGCACGCTGATTTGGTCTTAATCATTTCAGGTGAAGGCTAATGTATATAAAAGCTTTACCACCATGCAAAAATAACGATTGTGAAAAATCTTGAGGGCGCACTATTTTTCAAATGTGCCAGTGTCTCTTTAATATCATATTTGTTACTGAGGACTTACAGGGATGTTCTCCAGAGTTTTCCACCCAAAACAACAAACACATTGTATATGCTGCAAATTGACAAATTTTGTCAACAAGACAATAATTCTTAATCACGCTTAAGAAATCCATTTTGCAGCCTGTGCCCTTCTATTTTGTATTTCTTCAAAGCATGTCAGGTCTGAATTGGTGAATTGGTGATTTCTGTTATTTGTGTACTGTTTGTTTAGTTGTTTTTTATTTACTTACTAACATTTTCATACTGGGACTACTTTTGCAAAGCGTCATAGGAGCTTTTGACTTGGTTAAATGCACATATTTTTTTAGCGCCCAGCGAAAATATGTTGATTTGAGTTGCACAAATAATCAATACAGGTAAAGTGTAGTTAACTAGCGAACCGTGTACATCTATACTATAAAATGGAATTGTTTGACTAAAATAATAAATATATTTTGGAATGCAATGAGAAAATCAAGAAACTATGTTTTCTAATTGTGTTTTACAGGTTGTAATTTGCCCAAAGGGTAATTACTGATTCAAAAGAAATAAAGTGACGACTCCCATTTTTACTCACCCTTAACGTGTTGTATTGCTGGTATTATTCTGACAATATTTAAAATAAACTTTAACGGTTGCTTTAAAGTCGTCAATTTAATGTTATGTGTCACTGCCTTAGTAACCTTAGATACGTCAAAACATATTCATTTTAAAAATTAAAAGATTTTCGGGCAATACATAAACGTCTAACCTTGGTGAATGCGTTGTATGAGCAACTTAATTGAGATTTGTTACGAGGGACTAACGGGCTTTTCGCACGATTCCCACCCAACGGATGGACACTATAGGTCAATTTCTACGCAAAAGATGACAATAAAGTTGCAAATGAACAAGCTCCGCAAGCAAGATGATAATTCTTTCTTAATTGATAAGGTTTCGAGACTGGCATCGACTTTGTACAAAGAAGGTTTTTATTTCACTGGTCAAAATGCACATGAGTTTTTTTAACGCCAAGCGGCGATATGCTATGTTGGTTACAGAAGTAATCAATGTAGTAAAAAGTATAGATATAAGCCGTTAACATTTATCAAATGAAGTGTTTGACTAAATTAATGTAGATTTTCCATGCGATGATCAAATCAAGAACGTGTGTGTTCTCATTATGGTTCACAGGTCTCTATTTCCATCGATTAAGGCAATTACTAATTATTTCAAATGGATTCAATACCAAAAAGTGATAAATAATAAAACCCCCTTGCTCTCATTTTTACTCACTTTGAACGTGTTTTATTGCTGTTATGTATACTGATTTTGCTTTAAGCGCACATTAAATGGTGTTTTGAAGTCCACAACAAAAGAAAATGTGGTCATGCCTTAAGAAAGTTAGTTACGTTAAAACATATTAATTTTACATAATGTCACATATTTTATTGCTCTACATAAATGTATTAACTTTTCCTAACCGTGGTATTGCTCCTACAAGAAATTTAATGATATTAAAATAAATGGATATGTGCCGTTTAATACCACTCTTTTAAAGTATTAACCTCCATGACAAATCCATTAAATAAATTAACAAGTCGGGAAAAGATAGGAAATGGTACTCTGATAAGAAGTACTCATTGAATAAAATGTTACAAGAGAAAGCAAATGACTGGTATTACAAAATGCTTTTAAAACACATAGTGATAAAAAAAAACAGTACAAACAGTCTTCAAAATTAAGTTTCCAAGTTCTGGAACATCGAGGAACATTTAGTTGTAGATTTGTATTTTTCCGGATTTGTTTTGTCGATCGATTCATTCGTTTGTTAAGATTACGTTCTCTATAATAATTGCTTTGGAAATATTTGGGCCATTCTTCGGGTTGTCACACAGGTGACCGAACTTTATTTGTCTCCCATGACAAACAATAATCTAGCAAAAGTGGAAACATTATTTTTGGTTAGATTTTGTCCAAACCTAAACAAGAATAATGTTCCACTTTCGCTAGATTGGTTATTTTGTCATGGGAGGGAAATAAAGTTTGGTCACGTGTGTGACATCCCGAAGAATGGCCCATTAACATTTTAGTTTTCATCATCACTCATTTGTTTTGTCGATCGATTCATTCGTTTGTTTTGTAAAACATAATGTGTTGCATTTCGTGATTCCAACACATTATGTTTTATTCATTGTTCACTAGATATCCTTGAGAAAAACGTATTCGCAAAATTTGAGTTGATTCGAATCTTGCGGTGTTGTGTTATGAGCAATTGCTTGTTTGCCACGGTCCCATATGCCATTTACGGACAGGAAAATACAAAATTGCGAATATCTTGGTGAATTGCGAATATCGTGCGAATATTGCGAATATCGTGGTGGATACCGGCTGCGCCGGCATCCACACTAAAAATATTGGATGCCCATCCATTATGACACCATCTAAGATGGCCAAAACCAAAAATATCATCTTTTATTCTCTAATTTACTTCCTGCCAGATCCGTGACACACTTTGCCAAACCTCTTTATCCCGCATGGATTTTTGCAGTTCATTCAACGTGAGGCCAGTGTCTCTGCTTAGTATATCAGCATAGGTTAGCGATCTGTTCCTCTACTTGAAGTCTCCACAGAAGAAAATCTTATATATTCTGGTCCTTTGCTAGAAAAGGCAATTTCAAGTTACCTGTACTCTGTATCTGTATTCGCTGTTGGCAAAATGTCTTTAAGACACATGGTCACACCAACTTGCGCAGCGGTTGGATTAGGATTAAGGTTGGATGAGGATTAAGGCAACAGAGTTGCGAAGATTTAATGTAGTGGCCTAAATTTGTCTTGAAACTGTCAATGTCAGAACTCTCAGCAATGTCAGATGGCAGTTTATTCCAAGAGCTGATTGTATTGGGAAAGAAGGACTTTTGATAAATTCTGGCGTTGATTCTTGGCTGAATGAATTTTCTGCTGTGCCCTCTCGTAGATCTTATGGATCGTTGTACGAAGTCATCAAGATTGATGTCAATTAGGTGGGTGTCCATTTTATAGAGTGTAGTAAGTCTTTTCATCAGCCGTCTAGATTGCAGGGAGTCCCATCCCAACTCCTGGATTATTCTGGTGACCGTACCCTCCTTGCGTGAATAATCATTCTTACAAAAACGAGCCGGCTGGCGCTGTATTGGCTCAAGGGCAGTGATGTTTTTCTGCAGATACGGGTCCCATATTGCTCTTCTCTGTGTCAGAGTTGCAGATATAGGTATACAGTATCAACACAGATCTTGTCCAGCAATGTCCAGGAAATGCCCATTTTGTCCAGAATTGTCTAGGCGTGTATAGATAGGCACTTTTAGTGTGTGCTTAAAATTGCTCTCAAAATACCTGCTTAAAATTGTTCTAAAACAAACGAGACATTTTGCAATCAGCTGTGGAATCGTTTTTCAGGTTACAAAGTCTCATGTTGTTTCATTTGATTAATTTTCTTTGAAAATCACTTTTAAAACCAAATATGTGTTCATATTTGAATTCCTTAACTCATTCCCTTTAAAAAGAAAAACACCTATTTCTGTACATTTTGGGATGACAAATAATGAAGTTCTCTTCTTTTGACTGAATGTATTTATGAGACTTACACCGTGAGTTGTTCAGCTACATCATACTTAGGGGACGAGGGAAATACATTCCCCCATTATTGTCATGGGGACAATGTATTCACCCCATTTTTTTTTTTCAAAATCGCAATTTAAAAACCCATAAAAACTGACATATCTATTTCAGATATTTTTACTGTGTAAAATATTGAAAAACAATAATGTTTCTTTGTCATTGCTTCTTGATATTACATGTCAATGTTGTTTCTGGTGGCTCCTCTTTCATTAACGTAAACAAATCCATAGCTTGAGGGGGCTTCGCAACTTGGAGCTCTTGGGCGGACAAATAGGCTAAAAACTAGGTCATGCTATTAGGTTTGCTCTTTGCAAATGAAACTTTTCATTTCACACCGGTCCAGTCAAGACCCCTAGCTTGCGCTTCTTTTGTACTTCTTTATACCTTGTTCGAGTATGCTTCAGTCCTTAAAAATGCATTTTGTGATTCCATTGCAACACATTATGTTTTATTCATTGTTCACTTGATATCCTTGAGAAAAACGTATTCGCAAAATCTTGTCCAAACCTAAACACGAATAATGTTTCCACTTTCGCTAGATTGGTTATTTTGTCATGGGAGGGAAATAAAGTTTGGTTACGTGTGTGATATCCCGAAGAATGGCCCATTTAACATTTTAGTTTTCATCATCACCAAAATTCATTTCGTGATTCCAACACATTATGTTTTATTCATTGTTCACTAGATATCCTTGAGAAAAACGTATTCGCAAAATTTGAGTTGATTCGAATCTTGCGGTGTTGTGTTATGAGCAATTGCTTGTTTGCCACGGCCAGCAAACATACCAGAACGTCGCAGCAGAATAACTCCTTCCTTTGCAAGCATCCGCCTGAGAGGCAGCCAGTGGAGGGCAGAGCAGCGCAGTAGAGAAGAACGGGTGTGATCTTGGGATTTCAAATAAATGAAACTGACCTTTTCAATACCAGAACTGATCTTTGTCGCAAAAACAAAAAAAAAAAGGCCATAAACAAAAGAATATACTTAGAGAACGTGTATTGTCTAAAGACAACTAAAACAGTAACAATCCGTGGATAAAAGGAAAAAGTGGTACAACTTTTGAATCGGCCTTAACTCGGTCAATATGTGTCCTTTTGGAAATGTGTCGGAAAACGTTTGACATGCTTTTTGAAAAGCATGCTCGTGGTATGGTATTTTTGTTAGTCTACCTGACACCTGTCAGATCAATATCTCGAACAAATCTATAGAGTACAATACCTACATGATTTCCTAATATGCAATAGCAATTGTGTGAAGTAATGCCTGCATTCTTATGAAGAAAAAAAAAAAAAACATGCCAAACACACAATGAATGATGTCACTAGCCCTGGGCTGACAGGCAAATCAACCTAAAATGATAGACATAACATTAGGTACTCCTACAAACCGATATCCTCTGATGTTCAGACTTTCTGGTTCGGTTCAACACACACACTATGAACCTTCTTATTTTTTCTCTCTTCGGAGTCCCTCTTGAAGAATCCGGTAATATCAGATGAAGTAATCTACAGGTGTTTGGTGTTTTTGAACAAAAAATCATTGCAGTTGCTCGAATTAACGGTTAAAGTTGGCAATAACGGATTATATTCCATTACTTCTGAATTTTAGAAAATCATGTCTAACGTATACTTGTTTCATCATATTCTGTCTTTGCTCAGTGAAATCTGAAATGTGAATATGAGCGACACTAATTAAATTTTACGCCGTTGACTGGATTAATTTACAGTAATCCAAGACTGACTTCCCAAAACAGAATCAATTAAAGCAAACTGAAGCTCTCCAAAGGATCGTCCTGAAACCCGAAACGTTCGTTTCAAACCAAGGTTAGATTAATTATACATAACGTATCGCAAAATCATTTTCGTTCCAAAATGTGTTAATTTGTACCATACTGTTCATTTGGCAGGAAAATGAGTTCTCAACTTCAGAAGACCAATATGATCGGATCCACTTGAATATCTCAGCCATTCTACTTCAGTTTGTCGTTTCTTTAGGATCCTGTAACCAATTTTATATTGTGATGAAACCAGCATATCATTGCAGAAGAGAACCGGTTAATACTCAAACGTGGTATCAAATGGTATCACATACAAACATCAGCCATCGCTGAACATGACATTGACTGGTTCAACACCAAGATATTGTCCATTTAAAAGTTATTTCTAATCAATCCCCTAAACCAGGAGTGTATAACTGACACCTTGAAAGTTGTTAACTAGTTTACACTACATGTTATACCATGTAACACATAACCTTTAAAACGGTTGTAATCTTGTTTGATGAAAATACCTCCATTGCAATTCCAATAGGCCTCTATTCATGTCAATAAAAAAGCATCATGTACTTCCACGAGGTTTTAAAGAGGCCAAACGTGAGCATTGGTTGCAAGCTGTAAATTCGGTGTCAACATGCAGTTACCAGGTTCCGTTACAGTTTAGTCTTTCTTAAGAGTAACACCCGTATAAAATACACGGCCTGCTAAAATTGGCTTGTGTGTGTTTGGAATTTAAAATAGAGCAGTTACATATAAATACATACCACTACACGTGACACAAGGGACAGCTTAAAATAGAAAGTGAGCTAAGGACCAGATCACATTGGTGTCCATGTGGATTACCCTTAAAGAAACAACTAGCTAAAGCTCGCTAATGGCATGTTTCACAGTGATTGCCATAGACACTATGAGTTACAATATGCTCATTCACCAAGGACACAGCTCAGTGTGTTGTACTTGTACATACATTGACATGAACTGAACTTGTGTGATCTGGGTATCATATATCATACCCAAAAACCAGGGGTGTATTTTCTAAATACATTGGTGAATGAAGCTACTGAGCTGTGCCAAGGGAATTGAGATTTTACAAGCTCATAGTGAGAGTTCCCATTATGGATATTGTTTTATTAGACAGAAAAAATACAAAATGAGTAATTTGATACACGTTATTACTACATACAAATCAGTGTTTTACACAAACAATCTTAACAAGCCTATCTAGATTCAAAATGTGTTACTAAAGTTATCATTTTTGGACAGACAGTGTACGGACGGACACTGTCTCTTCAATATGTCTGTTCAAAAATAGTTACGTTAGCAATAAAGTTTTAGTATGGATATTATTTTATCAGAGAGCGATCCTTTATGCAAAACACTATTTCCTGCTATTTATTAGCGCATAGTTAAATATCGGATTAATAAATTTGTATTTTTTCTCCTTGATAAAGTAATATCCATGGTTAAAGATTTGGCTAATGTTACTAATTTTGGACAGATATTTTGGGGATTTTTTTTGTCCAATATTAGTAACATTACAACGTGATTTTAACTAGAAACACTTTCCAAAACACTTCTCAAAATTTAAGACACTATTAAAGCAATATTAGCAAATTTTTTGAAGAGCGCCCCCAATTTTTTTCAAAAATTTGGAGATGTTTACACGATTGCATTGGTAACTGGCTAGTAAACTATACCTGTGAATGGTTAAGCTCGAAAATGTCTATGTGTCACAAACGAAGGAATTTTGTACTAGAATAATTATCCCCGATCCCCGATAATAATACAATGGCTGCTGGAAACGGCCTTCCAATGTGAAATAGCCGGGAAATAGCGCCATGTACGTGTCTACGCTCAGCCATTAGGCCTAGTTGTTTTAGTTCAGGCAAGCCAAGTTAGAGGTTATTTTCTCGAGGTGGCACTATTTCATCATGGACGGACATAAACGTAGCATTTCCAGCTCTGCCGTTAAGTCCAATCTGGGATCCCAATTCTAATTACAAAATCGCTTATTTTGTGATAAATACGCATTTTTTAGCATTCTCGTTCGCAGGTATAGTTTCCTAGACAATTACCAACGTAACTGTGCAAAAATATCAAACTTTGAAAATTGGGGGCGCTCTTCAAAAAATGTGCTAATATTGCTTTAAGTAAGTAAATAACAAGTATTTAAATAACTCATTTTCTAATATTCCTTTCTGATAAAACAATGTCCACGATTATTTTATTTGGCAAACACTATTCGCCGGACTAGTCTGGCGAATTACTGTTGTGAAATCTATTTACCGGACAAACTACTGGACTTAGTAATATTTCTCTTTACTCTGAAATAATATTGAAATACATTTATTTGAAAAAAGGCTATGGTTGGATTCGAACCTGTGATACCTGCATTATAAATCGATGCTCTTATCCACTACACTAGCGAGGGAGGGTGTGGGTGGTGATTGCTTTTAATCCTACATAAGCTTTACGGAATAAACCGATAATACTTTTGTGATATGATAGATCGTCGGCTGAATGCAAGACCAACGTAAGTGACATTTTTGTCGAAATTGAGTTTTGGTGAATTTTGATAGAGGAATTATTCGCGCATAATTTAAACTATGTGTGAAGATATGTAAGTGATTAAAAAGTTTTAATTAGAAAAAGAAGATAACGTATGTGCAATTCCCCTTTTCCGCTTAATGCAAGACCAGCGTAAGTGGCACTTACGTTGGTCTTGCATTGAGCAATTTTGCCCCTTTTCAGTGCAAGACCAACGTAAGTGCCACTTACGTTGGTCTTGCATTAAGCATTTTGCACCTTTGCAGTGCAAGACCAACGTAAGTGGCACTTACGTTGGTCTTGCATTAAGCATTTGTGAACTTTTTCAGTGCAAGACCAACGTAAGTGCCACTTACCAATGCTTACGTTGGTCTTGCATTAAACATTTTTCAGTGCAAGACCAACGTAAGTGCCACTTACGTTGGTCTTGCACTAACTAGAAATACTGATTTCACTTACGTTCTCTTCTTTTGTAAATAAATATTTAATTACGTCTGTCAAGTAGAAATTATTAAATTTATATCATACAGATACCTTTCCTATTGTAATACCTGCTATAATTATGGACACACCACCTATAGAATCCAATAGAAACACAAAAATGGTCTTCCTGCAAAGTTAGTCAAACTGCACTTACGTTGGTCTTGCATTCAGCCGACGAGATATACTATATAAATAGCGCCCGCATAAGTTTGTCCGGTAAATAGATTTCACAACAGTAATTCGCCAGACAAGTCCGGCGAATAGTCACTTCCATTTTTTTTGGGAGGGGACTCGATGGGCACCACTATGAAGCGTTTCCAGCCCGAAGCTCACATGACAAATAAGTAAAACGATATTAAAATCTTTTATTGATTGAAATAGCACGACTGTGTTTTTAATATAATCTCAGACATAAATGGCGCCAAGTTGCATGTATTACATATAGGTCTCGGGATAGCAGTTACCTTCATTTTCTTCTAACACGTCAGAACCGCGATAAATTGAATTGAAAATGGGTTAAACAATAAATTTCTGCACAAACATGTAGGTGACATCACGCACAACAATATTTCTGTAGTGACATTTGTTCATCTCCATTACCATTTAGAATGAATGATTAAAGTTAACATATAAAGTTAATTGAACACACAGTTGAACCCTTTGATGTATTTATTTGTGGACAAGGAATGGTATTTCATGCTTTACGTCATGAAAACAAAATGGCAAGCCGAATCTGACAGATGCTTTTAAATATGCTTGTAAAGATTTCAGGTGTTAGAAATCTTTACAACTCTTGTAAAGATTTCGGGTGTTAGAAATCTTTACAACTAAATGGGCAATAACAATGACTCCTCACTCCGGGATGAAAACTAATTTTAAGTGCCCCCGCATACTGAGTTGATTCTTGAGTACCAAATCCTCCGATGTTTGTTGGGACTGGTTTTGCCCTCTTTCCCTAATGTGGATTACGAAACAAAAGTATAGAAGGACATGCCCTATCGGCAATACCAAATGAGGCATAGCTAACTCTAAACAAAGACAAAAATATATCATTATAAACTAATTCATTAAAGAGACATGAGGACATTTCCAGAAAGAAGCGCCCCAATTTTTGTCGAACCCCGTTTTTTTCATCTTTGGAAGGCTTACCATTGTATACGATGATGATTTAGTTTGTTGCTGTCGTGCACGACCAAAGTCAAAGCATGGTTTTGTATTGAAAACGATTACAATAGCATTCAAGTTCAAAACAAGGGTTGGTGTTTTCTTTTGGTACCTGTTTTGGCAATAAACCTTCGAACGTTCTCGGTAGGGTCATACACCTATCCAGGCAATTTTAGAGAAATTCGTATTCTACAGAAATCCCCTTCCTTCCTTTAAAAGCAGTCATTCGCCTTTTTTGAAACTTTTGATTGGGTAGAATTCGATGAACTATGTAATTAGATGAAATTCTAAAACAATGTGGGCTACGACAGTATGCCGATGTGGGCAAATAATATATTTACCTGCCGTGAAAAGACTTAAGTCTATCTGAGTCAGACCAAATGAATTGCACTATTCCTGATGCTGTACACTTAGTTAGCATTGGTTCCGTTGTAGAAGTAATTAATAGTCCGCCGGGAGCCATATCCCCGGGATCCATAGACTACAACGGATAAGCGTTAAAACTAATTTTTGCGTGAAGAGTCAATTGAATCGGGGGTGCCCTATTCTTTAACCATTGCAAAGCCATACTGTGGAGCACCGGCGCACTCTATTTACTTTTCTTACAAACGGGTTCAAGCCTTGGCTCATGCACCTATTCCGAATTGTGATCAATGTGATTAGTGGCTCTTACCAAAGTACCATGCGCAGTTCACCTGTCAAGGTCTTTAGTCAGAGGGTGTTTTTTGAAATCAATCCCATTATGCATTGCCATGGTTTCCTATACTGTACTGTACGTATGTCCGCAAACAAAACCCTCTGGTCTTATTTTCTATAACGTGCTCTATATAGAGTGAATCTCATCTCGGATTATGAGTCTGAGCTAAAAATGATCTAGAACTATGCCTACCCGTCCGGGGGGGGGGGCACTTGTTCAACGGTGTATATGATGCATGAACAAGAAACGCGTAAAAAGGTATCTTTTTTTTTTCCAAAGGCGAATGTTACGCGCACGTGCAATCATTGTGGTTCAAACAGCAAACTGTGGAAAAAGGGTATGCTTTTATTTCTAAACAATTCTGAAATTGTGATGTTACGTGTACTACTCAAATTACGCATATCAAATAAATAAATTATTGTAAGCAAAAGCAAGATCATACAGGTTATTAACGACAACTGCCATTGCTTCCTTGTTTCGGGGAGAAAACTACAGAAATATTCTTTAGTGTAGCAAAATCGAGACAAAAATACTTGTTTAGGGTATCTTTTTTAGTCCGGTGAATACTTGTTTTAGGGAGCATTTTTGGAAGTCATGTTCGCGCATCATATCCACCTTTGTTTGATCAGTGCCCCCCCCCCCCGGGATCCGTGCTTGCACCTGGACCTCTATTTTATCATGTTTATTTTCAGGTGAATTTTATTTGTTACCCTCAAGATGTTTGTCAATTGAAGCAAACCCTCTCTATGGCTTTAAACACCTACTGTTACTGCTATAATCATGGTAATTTGAGTTGCCAACAAAGTCGTAACTGAAATTTTGATGAATTGAGTTTTTTTTTTTTTTTTAAAAGGACAGTCTTGACTATTTAGTGCCAGGTCTTATGCTAAAATGCCTATTTCAGGTGTAGATACGATTTTTGCGCTCAAATCGATTCCCGTGTAGTGCAACAAAGTCGTAACTGTTAGATACGACTTTGTTGCACACAGGGGATCATGTGTGTCGATTACGACGGCCATTTGTAGTTTTTTTTTGTGCGCGATTTTTAATAAAAGGTGTGTAAATAAAAACACTCTCCCCAAATTGTATGTCAAAGTGCATTTTACTTTTTTAACCAAATTATGTCTATTTTGAACAAAAACCCTTATAAAAAATCAAAAAAATGTACTAACGACCTTCTTTCACTCATTATTAAGGCTTAATATTTAACTATTTTACAACTGAAAGAAGTGAATCGCATAAATTACATATATTTCAGTTATAAGGCTAAATGTATTGCAGAGTTATTCGGCCAAATACGCCTATAGAGGTGTGATACTACTTTGTTGCACTATAAATTGAAATTATTGAGTGCAACATAATTTAATAGTTTAACTGGTGGATAGAAAATCATGTGTTTAGTTACCGGTAGAGGTGGAGTTAGACGCCCGCTTTAATATTCGCTAAGAATTTAGTCGACTTAGATTGGGGGAATAACATATTAAATATATTTAAAAAAACAACTTTTTATTTATTTTCATCGTGTGTTATCATTTTTTCAATCGCAAACTCACAACTGAATAAAACACAAAAATGCTTCTCCTGTAAAATCATGAAATGTAGATACGACTTTGTTGCAACCCCATACGATATATATCCGCAATGTTTATACACATTTAAAAGACCACTCTTGCATATAATCTGGCTTAGAACTGCAGCGTCGAACAGAGGATCTAGGGATGTCTCAGCGAAATTCCCAAGTTTTCTGGCTCATTGCGTATGTACAACACCACTATGCTGGTTAAATCGGAGAACAAAGGAGCCAAAAGGTTTGAAAACGTTATCGAATTGGTCCTCTAGGTCGAGGGACATGTCCCCTTCTATGCTGTTGTTTTGTAGTCTCCTCAGGGGGGCTAGGGAAAACAAGTGTAAATTTCATAATTAATTATTAATCAATAATTGTCCAGTTCCACAAAGAAAACTGGCACATTTTTTTGAAAAAGAATAAAATGTCCCTTCAATTTCATTTCCTCCCATTCAGTGACTAGTGGACTCACAAACTTCACAACAATGGAGTTAAAGATATTCATCACCGGCCCGGTGTATGCGGTGTAGAACAACACTTCAAATTCCCTTCATCTGGGAGTGCAGAACCAATGTTATATTGTCGCGCACTGACGAGAATTTTCAGCTTGTTACGCCTCTCCCCAATTTAGACAGTACTTTTCAGGACAAATACTTACCTCATTCACAATTAGTAAATATTGCTCTTTCTATAGTTCGTGTTCAATTCACTTTGGCCATATGTTTTTCATCTTTATTAGAAAAGAAGAAACATGAACCAAACCTCTGAGAGAATGTTGCTGGGCCAAGCTTGGATCTAACAACTTGTTGCAGAACCAAAATCCTAACTTATTGCTACTTTCATTTCTATTCAATTTACAATTATACCGCTTTTTTCAAAGAAAATTTAGTGTCACGCCTATATTATAGTACACTGGTTATTTATGGTAGAGCCGACGGGTATTTTGTTGCTCCACCCGAATCGTGGAGGTGGTAAAACCTGGCTATAACATGGCCTACATACCCGACCCGCCCATTGTAATATCTTTATCTCATGGTTAGCTGAAGTCCATCATATCCATTGGTCTCTGATATTGGGGAGGAAAAGAATTGAGGTGACATTTTATATGGTTTAATTAAGAAAAATGTGTGCCAGTTTGATGTGCGGGAACAGACGTTATGTGATCGTAATTGAATAATTTATTATGAAATTACACTTGGTTTTCCCGTAGCCCCCGGGGTGGGATGGGGGACTACAGAATTTGTTATACAGTTGGTTATTTGGTCCACGTCCCATGGGCTACTGCCTACGCACTATTTTGATTTTATAATGACCACCCCATGGGTCTCTAGAGCAAAAGCAGGCAACAGTACGAGTTGCAAATATGTTATCAGAATTCAGCAAACTGTAAACAAAGATATTTACAACAAGAAAACATTACAAGATGGAACTACCATATCGTCGCTGGCGGGGAGAAAAAAAAAAAAAAAACCTCAAGGTGAATTTGACCTGTAACCAAGCAAAACTCATATGTAGTAAGTTTTTTAAAACGGTCACATGACAAAACCCTCATATGTAACTTTTAGAGAGAACCAAAAAACTGAATAATTTAATGTAATGCCATCCACAAGAAAGGTTTTCCTTCTGAATATCTTTAGGAACAAGTATTTTTATTCCAGAAGATTCTGAAATAAAAGGTGCCATATGATTACTACCATAGTTGGCATGAAATTCAAGCTAGAACTCGATGTGACCAAAAGGCACATATGAGGTTTTAGCATTGAGGTCCCACTTTTTACATATCGATCGCTTGCGGGCGGGAAAAACATCATATGTGCATCTGATTTAAAAGCAAAAACCTCACATGTAGTAAAAACGGTTGTATGACAAAACCTCATATGAAACATTTTCGCGAGATACCAAAAACTGAATTTGCTGTTGTTGTAAATGCCAGACCACAAGAAAGGTTTTCTTTTCGAAATCTATTTAGGTATATATTTACTCCAGATTCTGAAAATTAACAGTGCCATATGATTTACTTCATATTTGGCATGAAATTCAAGCTAGAACCCGATGTGAACAAAATGCAAATATGAGGTTTTAAACTGGGGCCCACCTTTTTTACAAATGAAGTTTTGCATTGACCTCTGGAGTTACATATGAGGTTTTTCCCGCCCAGCGACGAGTATGAGCTGTTTTACATTTGACCCCTGGAGTTTACATATGAGGTTTTTCCAACCCAGCGACGATATGTGAAAAACAAAAAAAGCGTGGCTATCGTATGATTTGTCGAAAGCAATTGGGTTTTGAGTTTGGATACACCAAACCTGCCTTAAACAGCCTTAAAACAAACATTTTCTTTGTCATTATTATCAACCCCTACTATTTTCGTATTTGAAAGGGACACAAATCATACAGTTTTTATGGGCTATTAGTACCAATTTAGGGAGTAATTATACCAATAAATTGCTTAAGGGATTGGCACGCATACCTTGCATGAATAAATAAAACATTTGGTATTGGTAGCCAGGGATATTTTCAAAAACTCGCACTAGTGGGCCATCAAAGAAGCTTAATAAACTAACCCGTTTAGGGGTAGACTTCAAGCTCAGCTGCTGGTAAATGCCTAGCCGTCGGTTAATAGGTGGTGAACCGATGTTTCATTCTTTAGAACAGAAGAGAGAAACCGGGGTTGTTTGTATAAAAGCGATACTGTCCGAAGAGAGAGCCGCCAGTCCTGGCTTAAATAGCCCCGTTCTTCCCGTGTAACCGAGGTGGTGAATGGCATTTGTCTAATCCATTTGGTAATGGCCATTTTGTTTTATAATTCCAATAGGTTACATACCATTAGTAGATAATATTTAAATCAATGATAAGTATCATTTTTTTGTTTAACATCAAAATAGATATTGACCAAATTGTATTATTAGACAATTAGGTAATTAACCAAATGATATAGACAAGAGGGAATTAGGACAGATGGATATTAGACAAATGCGAATTAGACCAAAAGGTGTTTGTGGTTATTAGACCAATGTAGTAGCAAAAATGGGAATTAGGAATATATGGAACATTAGACCAAATAAATATTAAACATTTGGTTTGTTAGATTAATGGATGGTTAGAGTAAAAGTAAATGGTTATTGGACCAAATTGGTATTTAGACAATATGGGCTTTGACGAATTGAAGTTAGACCAAGCTACTTTGATCAATGGGGATATTAGACCCATAATGGCAATAAACCGTAGCCGGAATATACGTACGGCGGAATATAATTATTTAACCGTTCCAAACGGGGATATTCAAGAACTCTTCCTATCTCTTTGGTAAAGGAGCTTAGCGTTGCTCGAGTCGTGAGCAATCACGTTGACATGGCAATAAACGCGCCACGCATTACGTGTGTTCGAGGAAGTGCATTTACGCGGCACGCTTTATCGGGGTAATATCGATATTCCGAAGGTTCATTCCGAAAGCTTGATATTCTGAATCTTGAAAAGGGTTCGTTAGTCAATCTTAAAACGCGGTCGCTATTCCGAATCTTTAAAAGGGTTCGCCTATTCCGGAATCTAAAAAAAGGCTTAGCAATCCGCATCTTAAAAAGGGTTCGTTTTTCGAATATTGAAAAAGCGTTCGGTACTGCCGAAACAAAATACCGTGTGCGTTTTATTCCGAATTTCAAAAGAGGGTTCGCTATTACGAATTTTGTTTTTCACATTGGAGCAAGACAAGGAACTAAGCACCAAGGTTTACAATTTAGTATTTTTTTATTTTCACATTTTGAAAAAAAACAACGTTTTCTCGTTTAGGTAGTGATGACACCAATCAAATGCAATTCATTTTGATGTGGACATGAATTTTGGGTAACCATGATAGATCATCAACTCAGACCCCATATTTCCATTTTTATCCAATTGGAGATACAATAAAAGTGTTAAAACATATGTTTTAAGGCACAAAGAGCTTAATAAAGTCCATCTTTGAGATTTAAACTGACAGTACCCTACAACCAAATTGCGTCCAAAATGGTCTAAGTGTAGTTTGAATGAAACAAAGAATGATAATTGATATTTGAATTGATAATTGAATGATAATAAGAAATGATGTATATTTCTTTGGCATCATCGGCTTCAAAGTATCCATATAATCATGGAATAACGAACCTTTATTGAGATTACACGGAATTGCGAAACTTTTTTAGGATTCGGAGTAGCGAACCTTTTTAAAATTCGGAAAGCGAACCTTCCATTTTTTACGATTCGGAATAGCAAACCCCATTTTCGGAATACCAAACCCTTTTAAAGATTCTGAAAAGCGAATGCTAAAAAAACGCGTGTTCGGAAAAAAACGAACCTTCGCAAAAACGATCCTTCGGGAATAATGAACCTTCGGAATAACGAGAAGACCCCCCCCCCCTTAAATCGACGCACTGTTTATCATGTTTGAACTTGGAGTACGTGCAAAGCCACCAGGTGCAACTCCAAAGTAAAAAAAAAAAGAAAAGAAAAATCTGGGTAAAACTACATTATGTGGATTTGCTTTCAAGTTACGAGAAAGATTCTGTCGGTATGGTTCCAACGTTCGTGAGAATAGTGATACGTATTGGTCATTTGAAAGGGTCCAACAAGAGTTGTTGTTGAAAGGATTCACATGTTACAGAGTGGTCATCACAAATCAACAATTCTGCGTCCGAAGCATCGCGTATTTTTATCCCGCCAGGGCGGCTAAAATACACGGATGCATCATTGTTGATTTGTTTTGAACCAGTCTCTAGCATATGAACCCATATAAACGGGCGGGACACGATGAACAATTAACAAAGTTGTTGATATTTATTTTAGGTGTAAAAAAATAATTACCGATGATTTAAAAGCAATCAATCAAGCTCCGTAGCTTTAGAACGTTCATGATCATCAGAGACAGGGTCCCGTTATCAGAAGTACGTCGTAAGTGGAATATTTACCAGTTACTTGTAACAAAAGTCATGACACCGTCGGTAGGGCGTGTTCACACCCTCGCTCCGTCTCACATCCTGCCATTCTATTGGAACTATTGACTGTGAACAAAACGCGGGCAATTCAATTGCATGCTACGCAGGCATGAGTTGGTAACTATAGGCATGCCACCATGTCCATTATGTTTATGCTTGTACAATAGTTACTGCACTATTACCAGTGACACGACATTTATTGATATACGGCAATTGGAAGGCCAAAAAATGGATTCAAAATTTTGGAACGTTTGGAGATATTAACAAGCCAGAGCAGAAATCACTGACTGGAGGAAAATGAAACTTACTACACGGTTAGAAAAAAAACGGAGGAGAGTTTGGAATTTGCACACAGTGAAATTCGGGGACTTAAAAACGGGACATGAATACTACGGCCAGACCTGATAGAGCTGAGGATGGCAAGTCTTCCGAACGGGAATTAGGAATAAGGCTACAGGACAAAGTACATAGCTACAAACACAACTTAATATTTATGGGAATTCCTGGTTGAAGAAAGCAAACAAAGCGCTTACAGAACAAGTAATGAGGGAGGGGAATCTGAAGACCAAAGCTGAACATATCTGGGGATACAGCAGACTATTAATGTGGCTGCTATCACATCGCCTTTGGGGTTCAAAGAAAGCCGGCAAGGTCAAGAAAAAATAAATTGCTAGATTTGTTCAGATGAGGACAGGGACTATGTTCTGCGTCTGCTAAAGAACTCAAAATACAAATCTAAACAAAGGTATTGCGAATGGCCAAACTTTAACTTATCAAACTTATAAGGTAGAAGAACCCCTCCCCCCTGAGTTAGTAGAGAGAAGAGGGATCTATGGCCCGTTTTCAAACAAGCAGCAAGGTTTGGGCATCGCCTGCCAGTTTAGAATAATAGGGTCTGATATAACGACTCTACGTCAACGGTCAGAATTCATTCCAGGGTGTAACTGAAGTCACTGGAGGGGATTGAAGCAGTACCAGTGAAACGTACACACAAGATCAGCACTAGTTCACCTTGAAGCCGTGACATCGTCGACACCGAGAGTAAACCGCGAAGCTCGACAAGCACAAATGAATCCACAATGGAACGCGACGAACTAGCAAGCCCAGTCTGCTCTAACCGCGAAACGGAACTGAGTAAGAAATAATATATTACTTGATATTAAAATAACTTGGACATTGACTAATTGGGATATGCAAAATATGAAGCATTGTTGGAACCTGAAAACCAAAGCCGAAATTACGGATTTAATACTGTGCATGCTTTAAATTAGTCTTAGGAACTGGGTAAGAAACCTTTGAATAATGCGATGCACTCAAAGAATTGAATAAACTTACGAATTCTATATATGGCTAATAATGAACGCTGTGTGAGAAACAGAACTGAGTAAAAAAATCGTAATTGTTGAATCAAATAAGATGCATTGGAATAGGTGACAAATAACACCATTGTGCATGCAACATACTGAAAAAATAATGCGAAATATCGTGAATATTTATAGCTATAATACTTAAAATGCCGTCATTTTTGCAGTACATTCAAAAGTAATGAGTAAGATTTTAATGGTGTAGCATGAATATGAACAATGCTCATATTATATATGGAAAGCAAAAGGAATTTAAAAAGTACTACAATGTTACGAATTCTATTTATGATTTAAATGAAATTATGACATTAAACCAATTGTGATCTACACCAAAATATAAATGTATAATTATGATATCGAAGTAATGCAAACGTTCATATCTATATTCGAAAAAGTTGAATGCTTGGTCATATGTCTTCAGCTTGCATGTAATTGAATTAATGATTTTCATATGCAATCAACGGAATGAGAAAGAAACGGAAAGAATTAGTGTTCGCCACAGGCTACGAATTCGGCAAACGTTGACGGAAATATAAATCAGTATGTTAAAGGTGCCGAAAATTTTAAGTTGTGGCAGGTGCTGGATTTCCCCAAAGGGATTGTTGAACACGATTACAGTGAATATTACTGAATTCATTTATGACTGCAATTGAGATTATGACATTAACCAATTGTGATCTTCTCCAAAAATATGAATTATTATGAATGAGCTCGTAAGTAATGCAAAATTCATTATCTAGGCCCTATAGTCGAAAGTGCATATTGGTTCCTAGTCTCATATGCATTTTAATGAAGGAATTAATTGATGTCATATGCAATCAACCGGAAATGAATGAAAGAAACGTTATTGACTTGGCAAATAGATCCCACAACCAAAGTCAATGTATGATGAATGTGAAATATAGTGCAAAGTATTGTTGAACACTGATACAGAGATATATTAAATACTGTGTGATTCGATGTCGTTAAAAGCATTCAGAAAAATATTTAAAAAAAGAAAAACCTTAAAAAAAAAATAAAAAAAAATAAAAAAAAAAAATCTATTGGTGAAATTTGTTGACTCATAATCCAGTATATTTCATTACCTTGTAGGTGTCACCCATCTGATCAATAGTTGAGTTTTACAACTTAACTTCATGGCTGCCGTGTAGCTAAACCCAGTTGCAATAATATAAGGCTCTCACAGAATTCTACTGCATTCCCGTTTTCAGTACAAAGAAATCACAATTAAAAAAAGGAAAAAAAATAAAAAAAATAAAAAAAATAAAAAAAATAATGGTTCTTTTTTTGGTTATTTCTATATAGTACAGTCGATGTGGCGGCCAAGTTATCTCAATATGGCACTCTCACCCACACTTTTAAAACAGAAATTAGAGACACCCCAACCACAGCGACAATCTGGGTGCCATGGTGTGGGGTTCGTTTATGCCTGTCACCATGATCTAAATGCCATCGCCGGTGTCTCGTTCGTTGTCCATATGAAATACTCATATGGACAACTTGGCTTCAATGGTTTTTAAACGGATTAATATACTTTCTATAAAAAAATAACAAATATCAGAATTTTGTCGGGGATTTCGCTTTAGTGACGTATATTTATAACGACATCGAATTGGTTTTCTTGGCCAGCGCCCACCGACTGATCTGTAACCACACTTAATGGTGTGGCATGTTCACGTAACTCAATGTACATGTAAGAGTTATAAAACACACGTATGTGGGCATGTGGTCCGTATGCACAGTAGGTTAGACCGGGTTAAGGTTGGGACGTGGGGTATGTAATGTAGTCATATTGGTTTTGCCCCAAATGTGCTGTTATACATTTCTCTAGATACAATAACCAGGATGTAATTCAAACATTTTCATGTTAATGAATTGAATAAGTCTATGGTGGGACTTTGACGAATACATCTAGACAGGGAAAAAACAAAATTCTTAAAAATTGTAAACGGTGTAAATCATTTGTGCATATGGGACCGGGATATGGACCCGTAGGCCTATGTTTTAAAGCAAGTGGTTTTTTTTAAATATGTAATACGTTTGCATGGTGGAGGCGGATATGCTATTTAATGCTAGTATGTCAATTTCTTAATTGTTCAATCTTGTTAATTATTCCATTTGTTTGATTATGTTGGTCTTAAGTTTTATGTTTGCTGTGTAGTTGATACCTTATGTCTGATTCGTACATGATTATGAAAGCTGATTAATTCAAGCTTTTACATCCAAATGGTGTGGAAAATAAATAATTGCAACGTAAACATTGTTAAAGTCTCAAATCTGCAACCATCAGACTCTAGTATATCTGAAAGTTCTCAATTTAGAAACATGTAAACAAAATATGATCAAATGATTTTTAATCCATAAAATTTTAAATGAATAGTAACAATTTTGTGGAAATTTTGGTCATGACTATGCAAATCAAGCAGTAATTAACCACCTGCTCAGGTAAAAGAAAATCTATTTACTACAACAATTTTTATGATTGAATTAATATTAGAGTTTAAATAAAAAATTTGATTTAAACTTAAAGAATGCTAAAAGCAATTTCTCATGATTTACCATCAATGGCTAAAGAACACTCACGTAAAAGGAACCTCCGCTTCAATACTATTGACTACTGGATACGTTTTAAGTTCACAAACAGAGTTAACCGTGGTAAAGGTGGGACAGGAATATACAGATCCCAAAAGGTGACTACAAAGTAAGACTGGATCTAAATAACTCCACAAATAACTACGGATCTTGTTTATGAAATCACCCAAGAAAAATAAAAAAATATGTGGTAGGGGTAATCTATAGGTAACATACATCCATTGATCATTTCAGGAGAACTAAGTCCAATGATAAATAATTATTACGAATGAAAATAAAGTGATTGTACATTATGGGAGATTTTAACATTGACCATTAAAGAGGAAGTTCACAGACCACCTCATGACTATTAAACCCCCCATGATTCTGTCTATTCGCTCTACCAACCATTACAAAAAACAACTAGAATTACGCACGTGCCACATTAATGATAATATTTTAACAATAATTATGATGTTTTTTTGAAATTGTAGGTAACAGATTTAAACCGATCATTTCCAATATTATCACGACTAGCACAAGTGTAAGAAAACAAAATGCAGCTCGTGTTAGTCAACCGCATCGACGACGAATTTACAGAGAGTAATAGTAATCATTTTGAAAGAAAAACTAACAAGTATGATTGGACTGAATACACTGGTGACCGATGTCGATGATGATTAAGCGTTTTATGGGGATACACTGAACGACGTATTAAGCATTGTATCCCACTAAGGAAATGTACTCAACACAATAGGAAAAGAGATCCAATATGTCCATGGATATCAAAGGAGTGCTCAAAAGTTATAAATGGAAAGAATAAATTGTATAGAACATACAAACGGTCTACCACAGAAGAAAAGAAGAAAATCTAAATAAATATAAATATATAGAAATAAATTACATAATCTGACTCGAAAGGCAAACGGCATTTATTACGATGAAAAATTCAAGAAGTTTAAATCCAATATGAAACACACACTGGAAAACCCATAAAACAATATTTTGGGTCGTTCTAAGCAGAGTCGTATTCAAGATAAATTAGAAATGATGCCGTGACCTTATCATCGATCCATATACAATAGCAAAGGTTTTTAACGATTTTTTTTTTGTAAGCATAGGTTCCAAAATTGCTGCTAAAATAGATAGTAAACCAGGGACAAACACTTTTATGTTATTTATGAATCCATTACAAAACAACTTCTATATGTCGCCCATAATTGATTCGACGAAATTATTAAAAATTATAAGAAAGTTTGATCCAAATAAAAGTCCCGGTCATGAAGTAAAAGGAACTTCTTGATCAAAACAGATTGCAAAAGAATAAGTATTCCACTACCAAATCTATTTAATCTGTCAATCATAAAGGTGTTTCCATGTGCCCTAAAAAGAGCAGGGGTAGTACCCGATTACAAAAAGGACAATACTGAGCTATATTCTAATATCGACCTATATCAATTTTGCCTTCTTTTTCTAAAATTCCTTGAGCGGCTCATTTAATAGAATGCTCATCATTTATTGCAGAAATACCAAAATATTATTAATGAACAATTTGGCTTTAGACCAAAACATTCTAAAAGAGGGCACATATAGACTTGATCGAAGAATTTGACAAAGCTTGTGAGGAAAATGAAACGACATGGGTATTTATTACGATCTATCCAACGTATTACACCATCAACATTGAGATTTTACTCTATAAAATAGAACATTATGGGTGGGATGCGTTGAAATGGTTTACAGTGACCTCACTAGATAGACACAATATGTCCAATACAATTCATGTACATCAAATTGTAAGAATTAAAATGGCGTTCCACAGGGATCAATTCTCGGTCCTTCCTTTACTTATTTATTATATATAAATGATATTATTAATACATCTATCTAATTTTGTCTGTGTGCCGATGATACTACGATCTGTGATTCCCATCAAGACCTTGCCAATATACGGTATGCTTGGTCAACAAAGAATATTACAGGAAGTCACAAATGGTTGAAAGTAAAAGCTATCAATTAATATTGAAAAAAACTAATTTATGATATGGGAACCCTCAAAGGACATTTAGATTTAAGAGTATAAAATATACCCTCAATGGCAGTAAATCTTATCAGAGTAAAAAAGACAATTTTAGGTTTCATAATCGACGAAAACATGTCATTTTAAATATATATTGAAGCGTGTCTCACCTATTTCAAGAAAATATTGGTATTATTAGTTAAGTGCAAACACTCTGTTCCAAAAACGTATTTTCTGTATTGTATTTACGGTTCGATCATATTGCCTTATTTTATATGGGATCTTGTGGGGGTAATACTCAACGGATATATCTGGATAAATTATTCAAATGACAAAAACGAGCCCTTAGAAACGTATTCAATGTCCACTTAGAGCTCATTCTGGACCACTATTCACGAATTAGAACTTCAAATTTTGATATGTATAGATATTTAATCTTGCTATTTTCATTGGTTAAGCACTTACGGTGATCTTCCTGGAATTTTTGATGATTATTTCACTAAAATGTAATATCCATACTTATAACTACGAGAAACCTTCCCCACGACTATCAGTTAGTAAAGATAACACAACAATGCCATCAATAATAACTTTAGCTCAATGGACAAAGTTTGGAATCAGCTATCAGAATCTGAAAAATCTCAACTGTTAAGGCATTAAACATATTTTTAAAAACCAATTTGTGTATGTTATATGAGAATGAATCTTTATAGATAGTGATTTACATCAATATCAATAAGATACAGATCAGTCATTATTGCAATATTATCTATGTACTTTGGGTTATATATGTGTTGTCTTTTTCTGTTTGTAGGATGGTCACCCACTTGGCCTTCTTGGACTTTTGGTGGGATCCACCACATGCCAAAAACAATTCTCTCAATGTATTCGAAATATAATGATTACTTGTTGTAAGCAATCTGTTTTATTTGTGTGGCTGGAATAATAATAAAATATGAATATAAAATTGAATATTGTAAAAGTTCAATGCATTGCGTCTCTATCAAGGACTGCAATATTTTTATGAAATAACACCATTCCGATTGACAGAACAGATTGCATTTGCATTATGAAGATTTTCATATTGAAAACCATAAATAAAAAGAATTAGAATATAGGATGCTCTCTTGTGATTTTAATTTTGCTATTAGTAAAGTGTACTGGAAATTTGGACATAACAAATTAAGCGATTCATAATAAAATGGACACTGCTGTGGTTTCCAATGCCAATTTTGGTACATTATCATTAGGATTAATAGTAACCAGATTTATTGCCCAGTGAGTGCTTGACAGGTAGACTTAAGGGCATTAAATTTGTAGATTTTCACATTCAAAGGTTAATTTCTAAAATTGATTTTAGGAGCATATAAGTGTGACACATAAGGCAATTCTCTTGTTTTTTTTGAATACTAAAGATGTACCCAAATCCTCCTTATTTATTGTTAATTTATGTTAGGAAACAGAGGCTTTCGCTATAGAGGGTGCATTATTCATTTAAAGGGATAAGCAGCGACAATGCGAGAAAACTTTTTTTTTAAATAACTTTATTATATTAACTTATAAGTCATAGATAAGTGTGCACCAATTTCCATTAACACTCTTTCATATAGGGAAAACACCAATAGTGTAAACAAATATTTTTAAGGAAATTTGTCCATACCGTCTCTTACAAATTGACAAACAGTGAGGGCGACTAAAAATGTAGAGTAACACAACAACCAGCATAAACCTCGGTTCATAAAGGTCACAGACAGGCAAACAATGTGAGGCCTTGGGAACACAAATTCCGGCGTGTGTTTGCTTGTGTTAAATGTCAGTTCCGTCGTTTGCTGAATTAACCCTCGTCTACCTGAGCCATTTTTGTAACAAAACTCCCGAAGGGGGGGGGGTGGTTACCACCCCCCCCTGTGATTTTCGTTACTGAACACCCGATTCCTGTAAATTTGGTACCAAAGGATAGCTTAGAGTTTCTTCTTTCCATTGGTACCAAAATAAGTACTAACATCCCCATTATGACGTCACCATGACGTCCCAATATGTTGAGGAAAGTACGAAAATACTGAATATAGGGTGGAAAATTGATATTTCGCAATTTTAGCGACTCAAACACCCTATATAGCTCTAAAATGATTTCTTTTCTTTAATATAAAAAACTAGTCATTTCCCATCAAGTAGATTCAAAACCGCATGAAAATCTGATTTTCCTAACCTTTTTGGCGAAAAATTGAATTTTTCACTGTGTGTGTCTATGGAAATGGCAGTTTTGCTGACATGCGAACTTTATGACGTCATTGTGACGTAATGCTAGGCATGTGGTACTTACCCATTTGTTTGGTATCAAGGACAGAGGAACCATAGCTATCTATTGGTACCAAATCAAGTGTATGTGATGTTCCTGTGTTGTGTAGGCATGTTGGTACTTCTCTCCCGGAGGGGGGGGGTTTGTTACCACCCCCCCCCCTATCGATCACTTTGGGATCACCCTGTATCTACTATAATACCCCCGGTGGATGTTTGTTTTTTTTGGATTAAAAAGGAGCGGAACATGTCAATTGACAATTACATTAAATAATTTGGCACCAAAAAAGGGGGTTTTAGGATGGCAAGCCGGGGAAAAAACCTGAAGGGGGGTGGTAACCACCCCCCCCCCTTCGGTAGACGAGGGTTAATGACTTCAGAGTAATTGTAGAGAAAAATGTAGAGTAACACACACCAGTCAATAAACAACGATTCATAAAGGTCACAGAGCGGTCTTTCTCAAACAATGTGGATGCCGTGGGATCACTCCGGCGTGTGTTTGCTTGTGTTAAATGTCAGTTCCGTCGTTTGCTGAATTAATGACTTCAGAGTAATTGTATTATAAAATCGTTCTGTATACCCAATAGGCGCGAATTTAGGCTAATCGTTTCAGGTGAGGGGTAATATATAAAAGCCCTTTACAAAATGCCAAAAATATATATTTTAAAAAAACCTGAGGACATTATTTTTCAAATGTACCATTGTCTCTTTAAGCCGAGATTAAAACGGGTCACGCCTTATTTCGCGTGAATGTCATACAATTTTCCCGTATTTAACCAGGTGCAAACTAAATCAATAAGATCAGTCGTGATTTGTGGCGAGTATGCTCATTTAAAAAAGATTCAACGGTTTTATATTTCAAAATACGACGCAGCGCGATCACTCTCGTATGTTTATTGCGTGCTTATTTGCTTGCGGATGACGTCAGTTGTGGGAGGCATGCCCGTGGCTGATCAGTGTGATGCCAATTGTGTGTATAAAAACGGCAATTTACCCGAAAATTCTTTAGAAAAAACAAGACGATTGCTATTCCAAATCGGCAAATTCCCGACGAACTGTTTAATTGGAGGATGCATGCAATCAAACCAATATGAATATCATGTTGCTTTCATACCTTTGCAAGCGGCTCAGAAAGACATGAATTGGAAATTGTGGATAAGATTCTTCGGAAGCACTAACGGAGCTGCGAACATTTTACCCAAGGTGATTTTAAATAAGAAGAGCCTGTGTAGATGAGTGTGTAAGCACGTTATTATAATATTCGTTTATGATTTCTTCAAGAGCGAGTTGATCCACTTCCGGACTCCCGTTTGTGGACAAGGGGTTCATGGAACCCGCACACGGCTTCATCAACCATGTTCCCAAGGAAATTTCTCACAGACCACACATGCGCGGTCATAAGACATAACAATAACCTAAATTATGGGCAAAACATAATTTTAAATTCGGAACAACAAAGGGACACAAATGAACACCAACCGTTTCCACAAACTATATATTCGCGAAGGGTCTATTTGGAGACCTTTATCCAATACATACTCGACCGCAAGGTGTTCTCAACATTATACACGGGGTCCGCAAAAGAAAACATCGAGTATGTATTGGAGACCTTTATCCAATACATACTCGATGTTTCACATTCGGACATCTAAATGTGAAAGCAAGTGTGATCAAGTGAAAAGCGCAGGACTCATGGTGATTTTCAGACCTTTGCGAAGTTTTTGACTTAACTTTGTGTTGATAACGTGAAAGAGACCTTACTGATTTTTGACCTTTACATGATTTTTGAGACATTTGTAAAGCTTTTGACCTTTATGTTATTTTTAGACCTTTGTTTGTTTTTTGAGACCTTTCTCAGTTTTTATTGGACCTTTGTTTGTTTTTGAGACCTTTCTCAGTTTTTTGAGACCTTTCTCAGTTTTTATTGGACCTTTGTTTGTTTTTGAGACCTTTCTCAGTTTTTTGAGACCTTTCTCAGTTTTTTACCCTTTTGACAGTAACGGCCGCCCATAGATTAGACCGTTTAAGACCGTTGGGTTCAAGCCCCGCCGTGGCCAACGTGTTGTGTCCCTGGACAAGACATTGATTTCAGTTGTCTTACTTCACCTAGGTGTAAACGGGGAGCGGTTAGGGGTAGTCATACTGTACACCGTTATAATTGGCTGCCGAATTTTCAATATGTCGTCGCTGGGCGGGAACAACCTCATATGTAACTCCAGAGGTCAAATGCAAAACCACATGTAAAAAGTGGGCACCAGTGTTAAAACCCTCTGATGTGCATTTTGGTCACATCGGGTTCTAGTTGGAATTTGAACCCAAATATGATAGTAAATCATATGGCAGTTTATTTCAAAATATGTAGTAAATAATTATCTAAATATGTTTAGAAAGGAAAACCTTTCTTGTGCAAGGCATTACAGCAAAATATTCAGTTTTTGGTGTCTCCCGAAAATGTTACATATGAGGTTTTGTCATGTTACCGTTTTTACTACATGGTTTTGTTCTTAAAGGTCAAATGCACATATGAGGTTTTTCCCGACCAGCGACGATGTGAAAAATGTGATTTATCCTATTGACAGTGGAATAATGTAAAGCGCTTTGAGATAAGAGTAAGTGTCACGATTTATCGCATCCCTTATATCTGATAATTCGTTTATGATTACTCTAACTATTGGAACGTTATGACTCGCTATTCTTTTATTGGATTAAGTTCAAGCATTGCGATTGTCAGATTTACATATTTTTGGATATGTCGAGTGCAAGCCTCCCACGAGTTCAAATTAACACTTGTTGTTTGGATAAATGCTCTGTTTTGCAGCTTCCATTATGTTATAAATTACCAAAACAATCGAGCTACATAAACCCTTTTAGTATCGAAATAGCTTTTCAGATCGTGTGCAGTTTTAAATCGAGTACACTCATATTTTTGCATTTTACGGTTTTTATTTTCTGTTTTAAGATAAATTGTAAATAGGATAATTTGAAGGCCACCCTTTCGAACCGATTTAAGAGCCTATTCAGTTGTTTGAAAGAAGAGTGCTCTGAATTTTCAACCACTGAAGGACCAGAGGGGGGGGGGTCCTAGGGCCCCCAAAATTTTGTTTCAAGCGGCCGCTTTACGCGTGGGATTTTTGGCCGAAATTTTTTGTATTGTTGACTTTTAAATGCGCTTCTTTCATACCAAATAATGAAAATCGGCCAAGCCGTTAATGAGTAATTAGTGGGGGTCCCAGGAAACCCCCCACTTGGGCACTAACGGAAGTCATGTCAGAATATTTTTAAAAATAGGAATAAGAAACCAGAACCAAAGCAATGTTTTTTTGCTGATTAAGTTCACACATTACATGTAAGAAAACAATTATTAGAACATTAAAAAAATTAACCCATTTATGTGCTGAAAACAAAGTTAATGTCATCGTGGATGTGCCAAACCGTTACTGTACCAACTCTATGGGAAAATGACGTGTATTTTGCAACACTCCGTTAAAAAATACAGGATTTCCTAAAACTGTGTTGTGTTGTTAAATATATGTAATTTGTTAGTTTTTTTGTTTTTTTGTTTAAATTTATAAAATAAGTTTTCAAAATGTTGGGGTAAGCCCAAGGCTCATTTGAATTTCCATCTTTTTTCCCAATTTTCGCGTGTTTTGAAACAATTGTATTGCC